>CP045891.1:4991444-5003238 GCA_013387185.1 Caligus rogercresseyi
ATATGTAATTAGGGATTGTTCTTATTTTTCAAATGTTTGAAATGTTAGCCATTGATGGATTTTCTGTTTCTTGGTGATTAAACGAAGACGACATACAAAGTTTGAAAAACAAATCGGTCAACATTACGAGGTCGCGCAAAGAGGTCAAAGTTTTAAAAATTTAGTAAAAATATAGTTTCCCGCCATTTCTTCAAAATGGTGGACGTTACAGACTTCAATAAGATTATTAATTTAAAACGCAATCTAATTTACTACCAGACGTATGTTGAATGTTTTTTAATAACACAAAGTTTTCAGTAAAACAAAGCAAGAAAGGGAGTGAGTATTGTTAGCTTATTTCTAGCGTTTTTGTATCAATTAACTTCACTCGCCTGTAGAAGATGACTTGTTCGCTTCAGAGTAAAATAGTACTTTTAAGTTTAGTACAACTTTAGATGATAAATCCAAAATTACCTTGGTTGCATTCTATCAATTCAGAATTCAGTACAATCTGAGTTTACATCATATGATTCATAGCCTGTATTGACCTATAAGAAATCGATTATGAAAAAAATAAATAATAATTGTTTCTTAGATTTGCGTCAAGGTATCCTCTCAAAATTTTACTTGTCTCTGACGCATACATAATCCATTATATGCGTCATTTTGTACGCAAATAGGCTTTTTTTAATGTACATAACTCTCTACTTATTAAACACATGATTTAGTATACCAAAATATTCAAGCTGGTTAACCAGCTTTTCATTTGATATGATTTGGTGTTCTAAAAATCGCTATAACTTTAAGAGATATAAGCAAATACGTACTGTCCCCCAAAAATTGTCTTTTTGATATGAGAATATACGATTACCATCGGTAACGTGTTAGTGTACCTGGATAGAAAGACAGAGAAGGGAGTGGGTTGGTTTCCTCCCTTCTCTCCCTTCTTTTTTTCTTTGCTATCCAGGTAACACTAACTGCGTTTTACCACAATGGTAATCGTATATTCTCATATCAAAAGATCATTTTTGGGGGGACAGTACGTATTTGCTTATATCTCTTAAAGTATGGCGATTTTTAGAACACCAAACATATCAAATGAAAGCTTGGTTAACCGCTTTAATATTTTGGTATACTAATCATGTGAGTTTAATAAGTAGAGAGTTATATGTACCTTAAAAAAAGCCTATTTTGCGTACAAAATGACGCATATAATGGTTATGTATGCGTCAGAGACAAAGTAAAATTTTGAGAGGATACCTTGACGCAAATCTAGAAACAAATTATTATTTATTTTTTTCATAATCGATTTCTTATAGTTCAATACAGGCTCTGAATCATATGATGTAAACTCAGATTGTACTGAATTCTGAACTGATAGAATGCAACCAAGGTCATTTTTGGATTTATCATCTAAAGTTTTACTAACTTAAAAGTACTATTTTACTCTGAAGCGAACAGTCATCTTCTACAGGCGAGTGAAGTTAATTGATACAAAAAGCTATGAAATAAGCTAACATACTCACTCCCTTTCTTGCTTTGTTTTTACTGAAAACTTTGTTTTATTAAAAACATCAAACATACGTCTGGTAGTAAATTAGATTTCCTTTAAATTAATAATTATTATTGAAGTCTGTAACGTCACCATTTTGAAGAAATTGGCGGAAAACTATATTTTTACTAAATTTTAAAACTTTGACCTCTTTGCGCGACCTCGTAATGTTGACCGATTTTGTTCAACTTTGTATGTCGTCTTCTTTTATCACCAAGAAACAGAAAATCACTCAATGTCTAACATTTCAACATTTGAAAAATAAGAACAACCCTAATATATATATATATTTATATATAATATATATTAGGGCTGTTCTTATTTTTCAAATGTTTGAAATGTTAGCAACATTGTGGATTTTCTGTTTCTTGGTGATAAAAAAAGACGACATACAAAGTTTGAACAAAATCGGTCAACATTACGAGGTCGCGCAACGAGGTCAAAGTTTTAAAAATTTAGTAAAAATATAGTTTTCCCGAAAATTTCTTCAAAATGGTGGACGTTACAGACTTCAATAATAATTATTAATTTAAAGGAAATCTAATTTACTACCAGACGTATATTTGATGTTTTTTAATAAAACAAAGTTTTCAGTAAAAACAAAGAAAAAATGGAGTGTGTATGTTAGCTTATTTCATAGCTTTTTTTGTATCAATTAACTTCACTCGCCTGTAGAAGATGACTTGTTCGCTTCAGAGTAAAATAGTATTTTAAGTTTAGTAAAACTTTGAATGATAAATCCAAAAATGACCTTGGTTGCATTCTATCAATTCAGAATTCAGTACAATCTGAGTTTACATCATATGATTCAGAGCCTGTATTGACCTATAAGAAATCGATTATGAAAAAAAAAATAATAATGTTTTTCTTAGATTTGCGTCAAGGTATCCTCTCAAAATTTTACTTTGTCTCTGACATTTATAATCCATTATATGCGTCATTTTGTACGCGAGATAGGCTTTTTTAATGTACATATAACTCTCTACTTATTAAATTGACATGATTTAGTATACCAAAATATTAAAGCTGGTGTACCAAGCTTTCATTTGATATGTTTGGTGTTCTAAAAATCGCTATACTTTAAGAGATATAAGCAAATACGTTTGCACGTCTCTCCCAAAAAATGATCTTTGATATGAGAATATACAATTACCACTTGGTAACTGCTGTTAGTGTTACCTGGATAGAAGAGAAAGAAGGGAAGAGGGTATTTTGCCTCACTTCTCTCCCTTCTTTTCTCTTTCTATCCAGTACCAGGCGGAGGTAAACCTTATTATTACCACATATTTCCTGTCAACCAAATAAAGCAATTAGAAAAAAGTCCTTAGCGTTTTAAAAAACCCTAATAATATAGAAGCAAATTAACAAAAATAATATAATTAAAACCCATTAAGTCATGTCAAAGTTTTGTTTTAGTCTATGATTAAATTTTTCAACTCTGAGGCCATACTCTTTCCTCTTATTTTTTGTTTGTTTGTTGCCACTAGTTAAAGGGTTTGTGTACCAAGTGAAATTTTAGAGCCTACAAAGATTAGAGGAAGTTTGTCTTGTCATATTTATGTCTCGTCTTACTTTGTCATAATATGTTGGGGAATAATGATATGATGACCTCCTTCCCCTCTGTGACTTTACTTGATAGGATTAAACTCTGGATATAAAAAATAAATACAGCAATAGAAGGTCGGTCGGTAATTAGTACATGATATGTTTAAGTCTCTACTTTGGAAACAAAAAAAAAATCTGACTTTGTTTGCTCAAAGTCCGATACTAACATAACATAAAGAGTCAACTTGCTGTTTGTCATCATCAATGCATCAAATGTATTTAAAACTTCTTGTTGACAAATATATGAACAAAAGATAATTTAGTCGAACTTTGAAATATAATTTTTTTATTGTATTTGATATTATTATTATGAAAATTATAAAGTTCTCATAACCATTTTAAAAGATATTAAAGGAGTGTTTTGTGGAGGAACATTCAAGGTATCTAAGACAAAACACATTGGTACGTAGTCCTAAGAGCGCAATCATATATATATACATATATCAGGAAACGAACTGATATATATACCGGCTGGGACTTAAATTTTTAAAGCCGGGTCGGGCCAAAACTGGGCCGGGACTTACTATATAGTTTTCGTTCCTTCGCATTCTGAAGTGACGACGTTTTTTTAAAAGAAAGATCTCCAAATAAGTGAGGACTTTTTTTTTTGGAAAGAATCTCCCAAAAAGTGACGACGTTTTGCTTTAGAAAAGAATCTCAAAAAAAAAACTTCCAGAAAAAGTGATGATGTTTTTTTTTTAGAAAAGAATATTTCGAAACTTCCTCTTCTTTAAAAAAACGGCTTGACTTTTTTGGAAATTGTTTTCAAAAACAATTTATTAAACACACTAAACGAAAGATATCATTGCAAGTCCCGGCCGTTGCCTAAAAACCGGGACACCGGCCTGGCCTGGACGCTCTAAAACGTATATATTTATATATCTATAGTTAATGCATTAGAGTCCCATTAAAAAAACATATCGTTGTCGCTCTAATCACACTAACTACATACATAAGCGAAATTCATTTTTTGTACAATAACTTGAGTATATATAAATATATGAATAATGGAACTGTCAACACAAAGAGCAACGACGCTTGTTTTTTTACACCATTAACAATTTTTCATTTGGTTTTTATGTTTCTAATATCTCATCAGTGATATTGTTGACTGAATCAACAGCTTGCTTTTATTTAGTTCTAGTTGTATGATTGCATGTGTTAGGCGTCTCACTATTTAAGCTATAAAATATGGGTTGTTATCTTTTTCCATCAACACTTTACACTAAATTAAGATAAATTAATAATTGTAGAAATACGAGAATGGTGATAAATGACATAGATGAGCTTAAGAGTTCGTCACTACGTACATATATGTTCCATGGCCAGATTAGACTATATTAAGGATGTTAGATATATCTACGTAGATATAAATGCTTTACTTTTTGTATTAAGGCGCCAGGGCTAAGTTAAAGAATTTGAGACAGACAATAATGAAGTATAAAAGCTATATTTCACCTTTCAAAATAAGTGCTTCATGTTAAAATATATTATTTTGTGTTTTTATCTAGACATATCGAAATACAAGGTATGTCCATATTGCCAAGAGATTTGAATGTAATTTGCCAGTAGTTTTAATTACGTCACACCGGCAAGCGAGAAGAATAGCATTAGTCATTCATCCCCCTCCCATCATCAAAAATTTATTTGCACAATCTATTTTTGATGACGTGAAAAATAATTATAAAAATTCTGTTGTTTCACTATCCATGAAAGCGTGAAATAAACATATTTTTTATACCTTGGGTTGTACGAGTACAAATTTTGTCCTTAAAACGATAAAATAAAACCCAAAATATGATATTGTAATTTCGATATTCTTAAATTTTCAATGAGAAAAGTTAATTCAAAACCCTCAGTCCAACACTTTCCACATGGCGTAGTATTATTTCTTTTATCGTGGAGTTAACGCATAAAACTTTTTTCCTGCAGTTAATATCTTGGTTTGGTGTAGTCTTTCTACTAGTTAAGATTCTAAAAAGAAGAATAAGGTATAAGAAGTAGAAACATAAAATCGTTGAAGGATTAGTTATTTCAGCCATAATATACTTTGTTAACGTCATAGGATTTCTAAGGATATTAAATTCGTATATGTGTGTCCATCTGAACTAATTATGTAATAGTCTTAATGACAAATATATATGATAAAATTAATTAAATTGTGTGGTGCCAAGAGGATAATATTGAACTGTTCATTTATAATAAAAATACGCTATTTTACAACGTCGTTAATTATTATGCTATTCCAATTACATCTTACTTGTATGTAGCAATGCCATTGATTTTTATCCTTTTTAATCTAATTAAGTGGCTAAGAAAGTCGGTTTTGTAAGTTCGCCAACTTGAAATAAAATATCTTTTGCTCATAAGAATCTTATTAAAAGCATTAGATTGCCAAAAAATAGTCTCATGTTTGTATGAATTCCGAGAAAAAGAAAAAAGTTCTATGTACTAATTATGGTTCCTTCTTGTACAACAAATCCTTTAGTAGAAATTCAAAATATTTAGAAACGGAGCATTTAAACGTTGAATTTGTTATTGCTATATATATATATATATATATATATATATATATATATATATGCTAATGAATGAGTATCAGAGAGAATAAACTCATCCTTAAAAATACTATTAATTATCTCAACTTCATGGGCATTACGTCATTGGCGAATCCTTTACGTCATTGGCGAATCCTTTAAAGTGACTCCTCCTATTGACACTAATTGAATAAGGAAACTGCCCACACTCAATGAACTCGATGAGCACAGTTAGAACTATATTATTCTCCTACAAAATTGCATTGCTAAATATGCGATTTATCGCCTGTGACAAGTTTATGACGGGCTTTTAGCCTTCCGTAAACAATATGTTTCTAAATCATAGAGATATAAAGACATAGAGAGCCTTTTGGATTCTTCATAGAAGTACGTCATATTGCCCAATATAAACAAATCTCTCTATCTCTATGATCAACTTACGATGAATTAGTACAATTTAATTTGTTTATATTGGGCACAGGCGACAGCTAAACTATGTTTCTTAATCATAGAGATATAAAGACATTGAGAGCTTATTGGATTCTTTAGAGAATTACGTCATTGTGCCCAATATAAACAAATCTTTCTAGTTTTATGATCAGCTTACGATGACGTAGTACAAATTACTTTGTTTATATTGGCTCAGGCGACAGCTGAAGGACGATGTTTCTCTGCTATTGAAGGGAATAAGCTCTCTATATCTTTATATCTCTATGCCCTTAATAAGTTTTGAAAATCCATTAGATGCAATTCTTTTCTATGACAATGCGTTGCATTTAGTCTGCAAAGGTACATTTTTATAATATGCGACAATACATTCCACAAACACTTTTTAAATACCTTGAAGACATGTATACTTTTTTCTAAAGCAATCAAGGAACTCTTTTATACAAATGGAAAAAGTGGGTTTTTAAAAAGGATTTTAGTCCTTGACCCCATCCTAGGAATACCTTCGAAGGAAAGTGTGTGCTTATTGTTCTGCCTTTATTACTTTTAAGGATTTAGAGGGAAGATTTGCATATTTGTATATGTAAATTTTAGGATTTTATTCAATATGAAGGGCAAATCTGATATAAAAGTACGATGTCATGACAGTGGCAAGTCTTTGAGTATGTTTTTGTGTTTATAGTAAGGTCACTCAAGCTGAATTAATCACACCAGCCTAACAGTGCAACCATAAATAAACTGTTGGTGCATCTCTTTTCGAACATTTTTTAAAGTTTTAAATAAAATCAAAACAAGATCCAAGATTAGGACTGGGCAAAAAATATGCAAAAAATTGAGAACCAAAAAAAAAAGGTTTTTTTTTGTATGTTTTGTTATTTTATAGGGTTTTTGTAGAATATATTTTTTCCATTTTCTACATTTTCTGCAAATTTCGCAAATTTTTTGTCTAGATGAATATTGAGATTGAGAAGGGGACAGATAACCGGGTTATATTTTATTGTACATAAAGCGTCGGGTGCTTCTCGTTCCGCCTAATTCTTGCCGGACTACTCTCTCTTTTTTTGCTATGCCTAGACCCTCCTGACATAATTGATTTTCCCCCAAGAGAATCCCTTTCAATTTATAGGATTTGTCCACATATTAGCATTTTTTGGTTCCATTTTTTGGGGCTTTAAAAGCTCTTTTTCATTCCAGATTGGACCATCCCTATGGATGATTTTTTATACAACACATTATTACAATAATATATATATTCAACAATTTATATCATTGTTTCTCTGACTAATACAACGAAGGAATATGACGTCATTGGATGAGGGGATTTTAAGAAAAGAAGAAGCCATATATTTGTTAAATGTAAGCAAATTATTCAAAAACATAATTTTAAGGTCAGTAAAGATTATTTCTATCAATTATAAGTCTGTATATTCACTTTTAAGTCCACAATTATAGAGTCGACAATCTCCATAGAGGTAATAAGTTGTTACCTAACTCAAGTAACAGAATATATATATAAAATTCATTAAATCAAAAGACGTCTCCACCATAGAAATTGCGAATAATAGTGATAAATAATGCGTCTCACTTTGATGCATTTAATAATATATAAAAATGAATCCAATGATTTGAAATAAGAATAATAAATCTCATTGCTAGATAATAATAATATAAAGAAAAAAACATATTACGTTTCCTATTATTATCTAACGGTTGTCTTTTCATTGCACTCTTCATTCATAAGGCTTTCTGCAATCATTTTTTTATCATTGCATCTCTGAGAGCCCTACGTTATTGTTTGGACTATAATTTATCATCCAGTTACTTTACAATTATTAAAGATATGTAATGTGCGGTTCATCGGTAAGAGTTTACCTATGTTTGATCTCGCAACTCACAAATGTTTTGAGTTCAATGTTAAATCATGAACAATGTGAAGAAAGGAGTTATGAAAAAAAGACCCAAAGAAATCAAAGAGGGCTCGTTTAAATTTAGATCGAAATTCATGGTTCTAATAAAAAAAAAAAAAGAAAATGTCATTTATTGGATAGGAAAAAGTTTGAAAAAGATAGTAAAATATATTAGGATATATGGCTATATTTTGCATGTAGAACTTGTTTAATAATATTCACCCTTTGAATCTTTGGGGGGAGGTTCTAGCTAACACTGCACATATATAAGCTTAAATATTTTTATTTATTATAAAATGAGGGGAAAATACACTAGAGATATAAAGACATAGAGGGCTTATTGGATTCTTTAGAGAATTACGTCATTGTGCCCAATATAAACAAATCTTTATATCTCTATGATCAGTTTACGATGGCGTAGGCCAAATTACTTTGTTTATATTGGGCACAGAATACTGCTGCACAATATCCCTGCTATTGAAGGGGATAAGCTCTCTATATCTTTATATCTCTTTAGAAAATACATTGAATAAATGTCAATTCAAAACAAATACGTGTTTTTTGACATAAAAACTTTTGATGAATGAATCCGAGGCATGACAATAAGTTATTGTCCAGAAAAGACTTTGAATGTACATTTGATCAGAGTTGACATAGATATGCAATGCATTTTATTCTTTTCAACAACCAAATAAACTGTCAGTGTTGTGTACCTGAATATAGATAATAATATAATTATAGTTATCCCATACTCGTCGATGGGATCAGAAGAAGGGATACACGAGGGGGTCAGAGGTCAGTATATTTCACTACGTGTAGGCACATTGAATAACAAAGAAGAAGTAAGAAGAAGAGTGAAGGAAGGGGTCAGCACACGGGATTGCTCAGGGGTGCCACAAGACAAATCGAGTGGCCAGGGGCCGACATAAAATAACAGTCAGTTTGATCATATCTGCTCAGTGCTAGACAATCTACACTATCTTTAAATAATTATTAGGTTAGTTCAAATGTTTTCGATATGTTTGATTAAATACAAAAACAACTTTGATAATTTAATGAGAGTTACTTTTTTAAAAATTACATATGATCAACGAAAAACAGTCTTTGGGAACTCCATGGACATTTTTATTCCTTCATGATTCTTAAGCAACGAATATTTATCTGCTATTTGCATTTTGTCATAAAAAGAGGCAAAAATAAAGTTGAATTAAAATTAATTATTAATTTTTTTTTCCCAAAATACTATCAATTTTCTTAATTTATAAATAATTTTTTTTGAATCCTTAAGCTTTCAAAGAGAGGAATGGATAAAAATGTACATAAGTATTATTGCAAAAACAGTGTTTTGTGGGGACATGGAAACATTGTATTGGATCTCATTCGTTGGTTCATAATAAATGTGTGGCGATTTCTAATGTGCAATATGCTCCAATTGCAATGATATTAAATTAAATTTGTGCTTTAATTAGAACTTCGTTCAGTGAACTTAGTGAAAGGTTCCTGTTAGGAAAATAAATGAATTTATACCTATAATGGTTTTTAGAATGGAGGTAGAATGCTTAATTTCCGTACATTAATGACTGATTTATAGCTCCCTGTTTGCATCCCTTATTTCAAAACTAATGAGTGCATTTATAAGTTATCTAAATTAATTTATTGTTAAAAAAAGATAAAAAAAATATTTAGCCTTATTTATTATCTACATTATAAAAGTCATATCAATGTAATAATATAAACGCCTTGACTGAATGGACCAGCTTGCAACAACAAGATATAAAGCTCAAAATTATTATACTTTAATTGGACCAAAAAAGATTACTGTCCTCAAGGACAAATTATCATTTATATCATATACAGGGTGGTAAGGTCCTTTAACAAGGATGACGTCATCCGATCCGTGCAGCTGATTTTTTAGCAGACAGCCAACATATGAGAGATCATTTCAGTTGAATTTTATCATCGTCATGCCGCATATGGAAATCTACAGCCTGTTATCTGGAACGAGCAAGAACGCAGGTGTGCCGTTATCCAGATTCTTTGTATAAAGGGCAACACCATCAGCAACACCAGGTCTCTGAGCTTATCGGGATCGACAGAAGAAGGGTTGCTGAGCTCAGGCAGCAGCTGAAGGATACCAGGGACCCTTGTGCTGTCGTCGACAGGGCCTTCGGCCCTCCAGCAGCGCCCGCAAGGCCAGGACCCCGACTTCATCAGGAGGGTGTCAGACATCTTCGAGCACGACCCAGCAGGTCCATCAGGGATGTTGCCAAGGAGCTGGACGTTTCTCACGTAACTTTGTTGGCCTGTGTGAATGAGGATTTGCGTTGTCACAGCTACAAACTCAAGGTTGGCCAGCTGTTGACTTCGTCCCAAGACCACTGGCCCCCAGCTCCCCCGATTTGAATCCTATGGACTATTTTTCTGGGGCTACCTTAAGCGACACACCAACCGACTGGCTCACAACACCAAGGCCGCCCTGATCAACTCCATAATGAAGCAGGCCAGGAAGTTGGACAGGGCCCTGGTGGCCAAGGCCTGCTTCTCCTTCCGCGCCAGGATCCAGTGCGTCATTGACGCAGAAGGCGGATGGGTGAATAAGGAAAATTTACACATCGGTACGAGCATTTTAATATCTAAATAAATAAAATTGAACAGAAATTAACGATTTTATGTGTATTTTAAGTTGAAAGAAGACAAACGCCGGATTCGATCTTACCACCCGTATTTGGTTTTACAACAAATATATTCCAATGCATCATTCAGCCAAAACTATTGAGCCATAAATTAAGATTTTTAAGATCTAAACTGTAAAAAAAAACCATAAATTAAAAAAACTGATCAAAAGAACTGTACAAAAAAAACTGTATTGAATTTTTTTTTTTCAATTTTAGTTTATTTCTTGGATATGATTTCAGCTTTGGCAACTATGAAATGTTTCTTGATTTATTGGTGTCTTGTATATAGGTTGGCTTATCAGATAAATATGTATCGCTATAGGGTGATAGACTCGTAGTACTATTCCTTCGGATCCCAGCTTATGGACTCTACATGAGGACTTTATAGAATTGCCATAAATGTTCAATTATGCCTTATTTTGATATTGAAAAACAGTTCCCAGACATGACTATTAAGTACATATTGATCCTTTCAAGAAAAATGAAATTCATTAAATAGACGACAAAGCCTTCATGCTTTGAATAAGGCTCAATACCAGTGATGTCAGAGTAGTAGGCTATTATACTTGAAAAATAGTTGAGCGTAGAACTTTGCGTCCATTTTCTATCACAAAAATGACGTCACAATGTTTTATATAAAATAAAGAATATTATTTCAATTGTCTGACTTGCATATTCCTATATATTGGTCTTTATAATGTTAACAAACAAGTTTTACTTCATAAATTGGTCGCAAGGGGAAGGGTTTCTGTAACTAGATAAATAATTTTGTAATCCCACAGAAGCTCTGTAGCGTTCAGTACATATACGTAGACTGGTTATTATTTTAATAATATATTATACGAGTAATCTGCTTTCAGGTCGGTCCACCAAATAGAACGATCTTGAACATAGCAATGAGGGATTTCCTCCATAACATGTGGTATGTACGAGTGGTCAAGCTCCACCTTTCTCAGCAGCCTTTCTAACGCGGTCAACGAATTTATGACATAATAGATATAGACATTGTCCTTCTTAGAGGAGGGATTATGGCTGGCCTTGTCCTGAGTTTGTTTAGCTATAAGAATAAAGGATTATTCTACATAACATGTT
>CP045891.1:5011584-5036779 GCA_013387185.1 Caligus rogercresseyi
ATATAGGCTATTCAAAGGATACCTACCATGAGAAAAGGTAATATAGTTATAAAAGATGATGAAATTTTTAGTTCTCACTTGATATAAAATCCACAATAGCCACAAGTAACATCATGCATCATTTTACGACGGCTTATATGTTCACAAAAACATCTCGTAGATTTATACACTGATGATGTTATTTTAATAGAAGAAATACAGACAAAAAAAATCACTAAGCGGTAGGAAAACTTTTCTTTTTTTTTTTCTGGCCTTATCTGGAACGGAAGTTAACAAGGACACAACTTAAATCCTCCCCATAGGCTGCTGGACATCTGCAGAACACGGTCAACATCGGAGGATGCAGAATTGTAAAAACTGAGAAAATAATGGGAATAGAAACGGAATAATAAACAGATCCTTGCAAGCAAATTTTCAAACTCAGAATGAACAAGCAATTAGATGGTGCTAGGATGGAGAGCCTACAAAAATAGGAGAAGGTTTTTTTTACAACAACCATCACATTGGTGACTTAATTAGGTTATACATAAATATTTTAAGGAGTAAAAACAACCTTACAACATGTACAATTATTAGGGTTTTTTAATTATTAATATTTTTTTTTGAAACCTAATACACAAACCTTTTGGACGATTTATAGGAATGCAATTTATTAGTATTTTTTCTTTATACTACACAGCATAGATTATAACAAAGGAAAGGAAGCATTCCATAATTATTATGGGGGAATGAGATCATTCTTCAAATAAGAAGACAAGCCCCAGTAGTATCAATATTGAATCATCGCAAATAGATAATAAAATAGCCTTATTGTAACTACTTAGTTATATATAAAGTTATAAGCAGAACATTCCACAGTGGCCTGTATGAAAACATACTTTTTTGGAAACTAATTGCTTACCTGACAACACCATTTTTCGATCGGAATAGAAGAGTCTCAAAACAGAAAGTTATACGAATCAACATTAAAAACTATATATTCAATTTGTAAAAGTATAAAAACACCTAACATGGGTATTAATTTACTTTAGGAAGATGCTTTGTAAAAGATCATCTAGTTTATACACGGAACATTTCCTCTATACATCACTCAACCTTTGTAACCAAAATTACAATGATTTTATAATTAATTTTTCAATGTATATTCCTTGGAGATGTTAAAAAACAATTTTCGGACCTCAATATACTATATTCATTACTTAACAAATCTGTAAGTGTGATGAAAGAATAAATGTATCTTTAAACTATAAAACTAATATTTTGTTTGATTTTTTATGTTTTTTGAGAAAAAAAGAGGTGAATATAAGACAATAGCTGGCATTAAATAAAGCGCGATTCATTAGCGGCAAGTGATGTTCGAATATCATCTCACGACGTAAAAGTATCGTTCTTAAAAAGTACAAATTATATCTTCATTAAGTATCCTTTGAATGGACCTCTTCAATATCATTCATCACCTATTAATATTGAAAAACAAAGTTTATTTTGTTTGGTCATATCGGACATTAAATTCATATTTTTTTTATTGTTAGACTTATAAAAACAATTTAAAATTGAGATGAACAAAATGACAAAATGATTCTATGTTGAGTTAATAAGAAAAAAAAAGTCAGAGCTACCAACCGGATCTATTATGCTTATCGTGAGATAGCGAAGTCCAAGATAAATTTTAAAAAAGGTATTTCCATATGGCTCAATTTTGGCTTCCGATTTCCAATGACGTCACACCAACAAGCGGCAAAAATTACATTTTTTGGTGTCATTTTCACTCTTACGTCATCAAAAAATATATTTCATCAGGATAGTCTTTAAACATGCATAATTATTAATCTTATTCCAATAATATTTATAAAAAAAATGTGTTTCGTTCATAATTTTTTAAATTACCGTCATTCAATCATTTTGAAGTACATAACTAATTAATTATTCACCTTGCTTTTAGAATATGGTCAAGAAAAAATATAGGGATGGGTTTGAACAAAGTGAACTGCATTTAATGCTTTAGGGAGAGGACATCAGTCCCCATTCTATTTCCAAACGTTCCCAGTGAACTGTTAAAAACATGATAACAAAAAAGCAGAAAACAAATGCATTAGTAAATCAAATACTTAATAAAATAAAGATATGATGGAAACTCATCAAAACAAAACAAATGACCAGAAGAGTATGCTGATTAATCATAGAGATAAAAATATCATAGATATTATAAATACATAGAGGACTGATTCCACTTCATCGTTCAACTGTTGATGTGCCCAAAATAAAAATAAATAATATCTTTCTATGCATAAAGATATATAAAGACATAGAGGCTTATTGGATCCTCAGACATATGCGTCATTGTACCCAATATATAACAAAGATATTCTCTATGATCAAACTTACGATGACGTAGTACAAATTACTTTGTTTATATTGGGCTTCAGACGGACAGCTGAATGATGGTTCTCTACTATTGAAGGGAATAAGCTATCTTTATCTTTATCTCTATGGTTTTACATCATGTAAGTAAACTATGATATTGGATATTGTGATTGACGTAATTTTATGGCTTTCCTAAATAAAATAACTTGAGTTATTCTAATCTGGAGGAGGAACCTTGGAATGGAGTAGTCCTCTTGCGTCCGAAGTCACTTCTGGTTCTCCAAGGCTTCGTTTCAAATGATATTTAATTAAATTATATAAAATATGACTTTCCCTAAGTCAAGATTCATAATGCCCAGTTGCGTGACGTATAATTGCACCTCCAGAACGGGCCGTTTTTTCAGTTCGCAAGACTAGGAATCATGAAGATCATAATTCCTCTAAACATTCTCCTGACCAGAATTGGAGGAATATGGATCTGTTCATTTTTATCGTAATGAAGTTGAAGAATTAATACTGAAAGGCAGTAAAGAAGAGTCCAGGATGAAGCGGCACACGAAAAACCGTTTAGGAAAGAAACCAAAACATTCTTGCAAAAAACGTCCTCGGAAATAATTGCTCCGAAAAAATGACCCAAGATAGAAAAGGAAATAATATAATAGACAGAAAATTTGTTCAATTACATGGACAGGCAAATATTTTATTTGAATACATCTATATGTTCTACACACCTACTTCTTAAATAAATTGAGAAAGTATTATCATAAGGTTTTTTTAACAGATTTCCATATTTTTTACATCTAGTCGAAAAACTTCAATTACTTTAGAAAATTAATATTGTATATAACATATATACCGATAGTAGAATCATTTTATTATTAAATACAAATTTAAGTGTGGATGGAGGGTAAATATTGGACGCATGCTGATATTAGAATCACTATAATAGGGTTTACTGTAATTTCATCGCGAGTAAATTTGTCACGGAGCTTTTTATAGCCGTTTTTTGTCGCGGGTAAATACATCGCTTGCTCTTTTATAGTCAGTCAATTTTGTAGTTCTTCTTTTGTCGCGGGTAAATTTGTCGCCAAGCTTTTTTGTAGTGAAGTATTTTTGTCGTTCTTCTTTTTTTCGTAGGTAATTTTGTCGCCAAGCTTTTTTGTAGTGAAGCATTTTCCGCGCTGTTTATTTTTTACTTTGTGGACCTATTCATGGGGACTCTGTCTGGGGTCCATGGGGTTTGAATCTACCGCTGACATTTTTAGGGAGAAAAGACACGCGGCTTAAGGGTTGTGCACACCTTAGCCTCGGGTGTTCCGCCGCGAGTTGAAATCTACGCAGGGTCAACGGTGGATTTCAACGTTATAGAACCGCCGGCTGAGACGGTACCCCCCCCCCCCCCCCGAGATTAGATTGTACAAAATTCTGGAGCTAAATGCATTTTCCTCCTTCAAAGGGTCAGCCGTGTATTTCTACATAGTCTTCTCGGATGAGGCATGCATATCTTGCAAGATGTAGGTCTGAAAACCACTTAACCCGAGTTTGTTTTACATTTAAGAGGAGTCGGCGGTGGACTCCAACCCCTTAGACCCTCAGATAAAGCAGGGGGTACACGCGAAATTAGTGTCTGAAAAACTCTTGAGTTGTTTTTTACGACCCAAAAGGGTCTGCAGTAGATTCCGAACCCATGGGGCACCCGACTAAGCTGGCGCAATCCTTTAAATTAGGGTATATTTTTTAGGCGGGTGGTTCCTCTTAAGAAAGGTCGGTGGTCGATTTCAAACCCATGGGACATGGATTAAAGTTGGCGCATTCCGTTAGATTAGGGTCTACGAAAGTCTTAGGCCGGGTGTTTTCCCCCTTAATAAGAGTCGGCGGTGGATTTCAATCCCATAGGACTCGCGGCGGAACACCCGAGGCTAAGGTGTGCACAACCCTAAGCCGCGTGTCTTTTCTCCCTAAAAATGTCAGCGGTAGATTCAAACCCCATGGGACCCAGACAGAGTCCCATGAATAGGTCCACAAAGTAAAAAATAAACAGCGCGGAAAATGCTTCACTACAAAAAAGCTTGGCGACAAAATTACCTACGAAAAAAAGAAGAACGACAAAAATACTTCACTACAAAAAAGCTTGGCGACACATTTACCGCGACAAAAAGAGGAACTACAAAATTGACTGACTATAAAAGAGCAGCGATGTATTTACCCGCGACAAAAAAACGGCTATAAAAGCTCCGCGACAAATTTACTCGCCATGAAATTACTGGACACCCTATAATAGTATAAATTAATGAAGAAATCATCCTAGTCTAAATTCTGGCGTGTTGGATTTTTGAAAAAAACATTTTTAGTTTTATGAGAACTATTTGATTATTAAGTGATAATCAATAACTGAAGGTTCCATTTATTTATTATTTTTATGGCCTCACTCGTTCATTGACATGTATTGAGTGTAGAAAGCAATAAAACAGTTGATAAAAAATAATTTTTGTAGAGGTCAAACTTTTGATCGTTTCACCGCTAAGTTTTAAAGAGTTACCCTTCATCACCCTTATCGTTAGTCTTCAAAAATGCAGAATGATCAAAAATAAATTAAGAGACGACTTTTGTACTAATTATAAAATATATATGTATGATGCAAGTACCTCTTCATAGTCTTTTGTTTGCATTTTTTGAATTCCGATTTCCTCACTATTCCATACAAAAAGTATGAGTTTTCCTATAGCGACTGTCTTTTTTATTCTTTAAAAATCATCTGCATGCAAGTTTATCATTAATATTTCCTCATTGTTTATTTAATAAAAATTAAATTCACAATTTTATAGTCTATAAATCCAAAAACTAAGACTGGTATTTTTTATAAAAATGAATAAATAGGTCCTATGGGACATATTCATTCATTTTTATTATTTATGAGAGATGTTATAGTGTTAAAGAAACATTCCAGTTTCTGGAGCACTTTTGAAATATTATGACCGTTTCTTCAGTACATCGTTTGTGGAATCTCTAATACTGTCATCACAGAACTGAAATCTCCTAGTATTACCTCTTTTACACTTAGTCAACCGTTACGTCACAACAGGGGAACAGCCAAAAAAAAAAATTATATTCTTTAATTATTAATGATGAAGGCTACCGAACCTGCTGTGAATTAAATCCTGACTATTAATTTCGCTCCTTTCAACCCATTGGTCTCGCATATCGCAGGACACCAAATCGTACATCCAGAGCCACGAACCTTGAAGATTTATTTAGCTAACATATATTTTTGTTTTACCTCTTATTAAGGTTTTCAATGTCAATACTGAATATAAATGCAACGGTGTTGAAGTTATAATTGAATATGACTTGAAAAAACCTTTATACTCTCGAAGAGTTACTAAGTCATTGCGGAAAAATATACTCATTAAAGCATAAAGGCAAAATAGACGTTGTAGTTTTATAAAATACATTTTGTCTTATTTCAATTATTCAATTATCCTCTTTTTCAAGCTAAAATACCTTTAAGAAAAAGGACATATAAAACTTACAAAATAAATCAATTAGTATATAAGGATAAACAACCATAATTTATCCATTAGCATATTGATTAAATAATCTGTAATGCGTGCCTGTCCGTAATATGTGAGTCTAGAACGTGGAAAAGTGGAAAGTCCTAAACTTTTATTGGATAATGGAAATATGGTTGTCTCGGGAACCCTGAGCCCTAATTTTTGGACAAATTCCTAAAAGAAAACGATACTTTTCTCAGTGAGACTCTTTGTACAAGCATTAAAGAGGTCTTTAAATGACGGTACCTTTACTCACATAGGATAATAGAGTATGCGAAGCATCCAAAGAAGTTGCAGCAAAGTATACACTTTTATTGGGATGGAACTTCCTGTAACCCAGCGATTTTGTCTCCCTGATATACACACAGTATCTGGTATCATAGAAGCTGATTTGTGTTGGTCGTTCTCACATATTGACAAGATGGCGGAGCAACGCTTTAAAACAATCCTCGGTAAGATAAAGGAATCCAGGGATCCATAATACCATATAAAATAAAATCATCAGCCGCTTCTACGGCTCACATAAGAAAATACTTTTAAACAAATTCCACGAGCCCATTTAAAAACTATTTAAATAGAAGAAGAATCCAAAGGGAAGCAGAAGGTTGAATCAAAGCAGTTAAAATCACGTATCTTTCCTCGTCCGAAAAATGTTAAAATACCGTCTCCTCTCTGGAACTCTGGAGGTGTGAGACAAGTTCTTCCAAGGGTAGAGGAGTATGTGAAGCTTCTGCAACGAATGCACCGAAACAAAGGATCACATTTTTTGGAGCTACACTTTGCTACGCGAAAGCTTTAACTTTGTATCGAAAACTCTCAAGGAGAAATACGACGCAGATATCGGAAGGGAAGATTTTTTAGTCTCCTCCTGTATAGAAGAGAAATCAAAAGTAAATGCAATCTTGACAAAAGTGCAACAAATCTTATTCACGAAGAGAACGTCGGAGGAGTTTAACGTTGCAACGAGTTTACCGATAGTAATCTACATAACAAAGTTTTAAAAAAAATCTGTTTAATTGGATTTTTATGTGATTTTTATAATGTTGTATTGTTTATGTTATAGTTTTGTTCGTTTTTCTTTAAATAAAAAATTTAGTTCCCTCTGAAATACAGGGGCGCTATGAGAGGTCGGAATAAAGGCATCGCTGTATACGTGTCCTTGATCACTCGCCGGTTTATCATTTAGTCCAGCCACTCTATGATATATGGTCATTGACAATAGTTATAAACTCAGCAATGCAAAAAATAAATAAAGTTTTATTAGAAGATGATGTAAGGAATATTATGTTGAACAACTTAAATCAAAAAACAAGTCAGTCCCGATGAGAGGTGAGAGAGTTTTCTCTAAGAAGAAAGTCCAGTTGCGTGGTCTTCGTCTTAAATGAAGAACCGTATCTTGGCGTGAGTACAGGAAAAACGGATGGACAGAATTTCGGCATTCGCCTTTCTTAATTACGTCCCCTGTGGACTCTCAATCCGTGCTTCACAGTCCTTCTCGTCGATTATCGCACATGGCTCCTCCGTGAGGACATCCTTGATGTACATTCACTACACCCAGACGAACTATGACTGTAGATTCACTGTCTTCCTCATTCCTTACTTCGTCGTCAAGTCGACCGCAATATGCTAAGAGAATTAAACCGATTTATATACCAGCATTGACGAAGAGGGCAATGAACAACTTACAATAGGAACGAGTCATTCACAACGAGTCCTGTGGAATAAGTGACTTCGGACACAAGAGGCTTGCTCCGTCTCAAAGTTCCTCATCCAAAATATGTAGATTCTATTTAGAAAAAATAAATAATTTACTTCAATCAAAGTATCATCATCAACAGTTGAACAAAGTTCCTTTGTTACTGAAGGAAATAAGTTCTCTACATATGTATTTGTATCTCTCTATGTGATGAATACAATAAACAAATTATAAACATTTATTATTTTCCACATACTTAAGCATGAATTGCAAAACTCTATCACCCTTTTTTCTTTCTCAAGAAACATATTTCTTCCCTTGTCAAGGCTTTTGTATGTTTTACTTCAAAATAATAAAACATCCAGGGGACTAATAGGACCCACTTTTATCAAATTATTTGCATAAAAGTAATTAATTAATTTTTTTTTTTTAAGAAAACTTTTTAACAAGTTTGACTTTTTTTCGAGCCTCGCTGTGTGAGGATAGATGTTTTAATTACAATTATTAACGAGGATTTTATACATGAAGGAGCGAAAAAAGAAGGCTACAGAGTTGAATTTTTTTTCTTCTTAAAATGACATGCCAAAAAATGAGGATTAAAACTTTATGACGATAAAATGGAGGAATTTGAAATGGACGCTTTTTTAATGACATCTACTTTAAAGGTTTTTGAGGGCATAAATAGGTAATAAAATTGGCCAGAGCATATAGGCATTTGTTTATGGTATTCAAAATATGACAAATTCTTTTTTTAAATTGTACTAAATCTTTTTAAATTATCAAAAATATTTTGATTCTTATTGAAAGTGTTTTAATACAACTATTTTTTATTGAATATATATCAATTTTAATTTATATTTTTGTTTATTCTAATAATTGTTGTTCTTTCTCGTCTTCGAACTAATATTTTCCAGTGGAATGTCTATTTGTACTTTGTTTTAAATACAATTACTTTTAAACTCAATTTTTAATAAATAATTATGATCAACTCTGAAATAACAATATCATAATCACAATAGCGACAGGTAGTTTTTTATGTTATTGAACATCCATGTATACGATGTTTTCTTTTTAACTACTGTTACAAACAGCAATTTAAATACTTTTTAATATTTTCTTTTCAAAATCGGAAATAACATTAATATTTGTTAACCATATTTTCTATTCAATTAAATGTCTAACTTATATCAAGAAGAGGAAAAATGATAATTTTCACTGAAAATATCAGTCTTTGACAGAGAAATATTGGGCCATTCAAAATATCTCAGCGAATCATATTTTAAACACTTTTTGGTATAATTTTTTTTATTCGGAATCACAACTTGTACCAATTGTATATATATATATATATATAAGAAAAATGGTTCAAGATTGAGTGATTTCTCAGTTATATATATTTTAATAAATATGAATGCTTACAAATAACCAAAATAATATATAAACCCTAGAACAAAGTCAAGAGAAATAAAAAAAATATGATTTTTTTTAAATTCGGTCGTCAGATTATAAAAAAAAACTACCATGAATAAGTTTGTTTGACTTATTGTCAATGTTTTTAATATCAAGAAGCCTTTATTTTAAGCTATTATAACCCATTTACATTCATCATTTTATAATGACCTATGTAATTTACCTTTGCTGACTAAATTTTTATCTATTCATTGTCTGTATTAGAATAAAGTATATATATATATATATATATGCATAATCTTTTGCAGATGCCTCCGTTACTAGCTTCACAGCCTTTTCATCTGATTGTGAATGGAAAGGATACTTTTTGCTTTTTAAAGGATGTTCTTTTGTTTTATAAGATATTCCTCAGGCAAAAATTGCAAAATTGGAGGAATAAACAAATTTATATTTGACCAGTCGGTAAAATTAAAAAGATGCTTAGAATTAAAGTTGATAGTGTTGGTTAGTTGAAAGTTTCTTTGTTTTTTTATATTCTTTCTTGAAAGCAAAACTTTTTCTAGGGCAAATATTCTTGTTTCCATTTCTTTATCGGTTAGGCCTGCTAGCAATTTATTTTCAGGGTGAGCAAAAAAGCGTTTTCTTGAGTACTTTTTCAATTGAAAGGACTAAGTATTCATCAATCTCTTGTTACGGCGAATTGGTATTGCTATTAGCCTTCAATTCAAAGAGGATTTAATTTGGTTTGAAACCATATAGGAGTGTAAAAATTTATTATAAATTTAACAAGTTTTATGTGAGACTAATATACACTTTTTTGGGGAAATATAGGATCTTAAAATTATGTTGGGTTTATTAAGACATCTTGCCTCATGTAAAGCTCCTGGAGATCTGTAGCAAAAGCTTGAATTCGAAAATTTACCTTTTTGTATACCTAATGTAATTTGGTGAAAATATTTTATCTGAGCTAAAGAATCCAATAAACTTTGATTTAAGTATTTTACTTTTCCTTCAACTATTCTAAAACTTTTTATTGGATTTTGGGTATGGTCTGTATTAATTAATTTTCCTATGGGACCTTCAATAGTCCTTTTTGGTCACCCATCTAAATGCTTAAAAACTTCTCTAAAAGGTGACTCATTAATGTGTAGAAGACAAATAATCCAGTGGTCTTTCAAGATATATCTCCAGTCTTTTTATTGCTCCTTACCATATACCGACATTGGTGTTGCATCCGTCACACACAAAAGCGACCAAAGTATCAAGGCTTGGATGTTCTTCGATTGCAGAAAGTAATTATTTCGCTTGATCTTCCGCCTTGCCACTTTTTAGTGAAACGTGATCAATGTATTCATGGTCAAGTTCTAAAAATATTTTTTAAGAAATAAGAATGAAGTTTTAAAATAAAAAGTTACCAATAACAATGACAAAATGCTCCTCTTTATCGGTTGAGAAAATATTTTTGTCTTTATATTACTTTTACCATTGATTTCCAAGCTTCGAATCACTTTCGTTGCGTCTATTCGTGAGTCAAAACCATTGAATTCCAGCTTTTGAGTGTATTTTTTTGAGGATCCTTGATGATATTTTCTCATTCGCTGCCTATCTCTTCGAATTTTTTTGGCGATCTATAGTATTAGTTGGATTGAACAATGCAATCTTCCAATAAGGAATTACAGATTGATGCAACGGCAGTATCAGATAAACTAAATCTGTCAGCCATGATTGCAGCCTTTGAATGGCTCCTCTTATTTCGTTCTGATATTTTGAAAACCTGAATGCCAACGTCATGGATATATATTATCAACCATAGAGTCAAAAAAAGACTTTACATTTAAAACAAAGAAAGAATATACAATTTAATTTTATGTGCCAAATTTTCCATGAATAATTTGAGGGCTCGATGAGACAAGTGGATGAACACGGTTGTCATTCTTAAAAGTCATTTGAAGAGATAGTTTAATGATAATTAGTTATTTATTAGTAGATGAAGAAATGAACAGTTTTGAAAATCTATCTATTGTTCTGATGATAGGTACTTGTTATGAGCAATGTATTTTTGTTCTTTTATCAAATAATTGTGCTCAGACTCATTCATCACATACATTGATGATAGAAAATTATTATCGAAAAAGTATCGTATAACATATGTACATCACTTCAATGCATGGATTAACATATGCGACAAAGTTTGACAGTATTTTCTTTTGATTTATTAATTGCATAATATTTCCGTTTCTCATCAAACATGGGTAATGTATATTTTTCTTTTGTGAATATAAATTACATATTGAATGCTCCCATCTTTGAATTATATGAATCGCTTTATAAGAGTCCAAATAATTTCGAAAAATTTCATAGTAATTAGAAAAATGTGGTTTGATTGGAGGAATCTTAGGAATAAGTTGGCAAATATATATATATATATATATATTACATCGATTTAACGTATCACATCTACGGAACAGATAAAACAGATTAAAATAACTTGCATATGATACGAACATATTTATGATGTCTGTTATGTGTTAATGTCTAATCGATATATGTATGCATTTGTAACGAAATGTACTCAGTAAGGGAATAGTTTATGTGCTATATGTGGGCAAAAGCTACAAATAGGTTTGTATTTATGCGTTATTTAACAGCAGAATGATTTTGTAAATAGTCTTTTTAACTAAACTATGTATGTCTCCATAGAGTTTGCTCTATAGTCCTGTTCCCTCTCACTCGGACTAATTATATTTAGCTCTAGCACCACTCACACGAAACTCATATAAAAGTTTGTTTTTCTTACAAAACCATTCTGTAAATGTATAAAATGGAACTGAAATCCTAGCATGACGTGTGACTTTGTTGAGTAAATGGACTTTGGTCCACGGCATGCATGTCTACAATTGGCTTGTCAATTATACATTTGGTTTATGTGTATTTATTTGGACAACATGAAAGAAAGCGTTTATTCATAGTGAGCATAACTATTAAGTCGAAAGAAGAAGAATGATTTCTAATGGCTAAATATATATCTTCGGATAAGACGTTTTATTTCACTAAGATCCAAATAAAATACTGACCCTCAAAAGCAATCAATGGAGTTAACAGAATAAATTATGTTGTGGCATTTCAATATTAAAAATATTTATATAATTGATAAGTGTCTCAACTAGTGACTTTTAATCAAAGATGCTGTATATATATAGGCGTAAGAGAGGGCAAGGGGCAACTGCTCCCCCTAAATTCGAGTGAGTTTTCGAATTCGGGCAAATAGGCTGAGGTATTCGGGCATTTAAGTTGAAGAAAAAAATAAGAAAATATGAAAGTAACCAGATTTTCAATTATAACCAAATAAATATAATGTAATGCATAGTATGTAATTACTATAAGGAAAATATTAATCTACATAACTTTCTTCATTCGATTGTTTTTTCAACGATTTAACAGTTCTTGTTAAAAGTCGGGCAAATTGAATGTTGCCCCCCCAAACCAAACATCTCCCCTACGCTTTGTATATATATATATATAACCTAACGTTAATTTGTAAATGGTTATCAATTGTGTTTTTAAAATCAAAATCAATTGTTTTTAAGATAATCTAACTCATTCGTATTTTTATTATTACTAATGCAGACTTAATAATAGACCTGAGGCATTGGTTTGACCAATAACTAAGAATATCCGGTCTTAATGGGAAGTGTCCGCTCAACAGGCCCAAAAGTTATTTAGTAAACTTATGTAGTATTTTTTTTTTCACCATTCCATCGCCTATATTGTCCTTTATTTCAATGCTATTTTCAAACAATTTACCTCAAAATGTAGGTATGATTGCAAAGACTCCAAATCAGTTTTGATTTTTATGTAAATCCAAAATCAAACGAGATAATAAAGTTTCAAAATGTTCATTTTTGGGATATTTTCCTTAAACATGACTATTTCAAAACTTATATTTCTCGTTGAATTTTGGATGTACATAAAAAATTATAACTGATTTGGAGTTCTTCTTTTTTGGAAAATTAATTCTATCTGTTTTAACTACTTCTCGAAAACTATCATGAAAGTAAGTGAGGATGTCGTTAGGTTTGGTTACCTTCTTGCCCTCATGCACAATTTGATTGATACACGAAGCCGAGTATTTATTCCCTCTCTGTAAGTTCTTCAATCCTTTATGTGAGTGGCTTTCTGAGCAGACTTTTTCTGATATTTCTGCCTCTGCCACCTGTGACATTCTATAAGAGTTATACAGGGTGGGGCAAACTAATTTCCTTTTTCCAAAGGCAATAAAACAAGCTGTGTAATTCAAAAAGGTTTTATTTTTGTTTCATAATGAAAGCACATCTTTAAAGTTTTATTTTACATAGTTTTAAAAATCACACCACTTAGATGACATCCTCCAGAATCGATACACTGGACAAACCTATTTTTGGTACTTTCCATTACACTCGCCAGCGTATCGGCGGGTTATTGGGTATTTCCTCTCTGATATTGGCCTTCAAATCTGCAAGGTTTGTTGGGCGGTTGACATAAACTCGGGATTTCAAGTAACCCCACAAAAAAATCACAAGTGGATAAGTCGGGTGAATTCCAAATCGCCTCTTCTTGAAATCAGGTGCCCCGGAAAGTGTTCTCGCAAAACATTCATTGAAGCCCTTGAGGTTTGCGCCGTTGCTCCGTCCTGTTGAAACCAAATCTGCCCTAGGTCTAATTCTTCAATTTGCGGGAGAAAAAAATCCTGTAGCATTTTAACATAACGCTCTGAGTTTACTGTGACTGTCACTCCATTGTCTTCAAAAAACCAGGGGCCAATAATTCCATTGGACGAAACTCCGGTTTCTCTGAACGTTTTGACCCATGCAATGATTGACTTCCGGTCCGGAACAGGGCCTCTAGGTGCAACATTAAAATGAGTGCGAAAAGAGTGCTGGGTTGCAATCACAGACTGATGGTTGGAAAAATACGCCTCCACGGCAAACGCAAGCTCTCTCTGCTCCAACGCATGATAGTGACTGACTGTATTTCCAAGAAAACTTTACGCTTGCCTCTTTGAAATGAGCCCACGCTCACTTCTCCACTACAACTACACACCAAATGCCACAAATTTTAAAAAAGGAAGTTAGTTTGCCCCACCCTGTACAATTCCAACGAAAAAGTTTGGACAAAAAGTGGACGATTGTTGAACAAATTATCAATTTTTGATTCATTTTTCTCAGCTAGTTTCTGCTCAAAGAAATATATTTTAAAGTTGTAATACACACAACACGAGTATAAACTAAGGCTGCCTGATCCGAAGTTATGGAAGTGGCAATCTTTTCGTCAGATTTCTTTTTAAATTTACTCTCTTTTCCCACCCATTTAGGAATTTTAAAAAATCTTGGTTTTGTCGAGAAATTTAATTCTATTTCTAAAATGCGATGGTTTGAAAAAAGTTCTGACATACAAAGCGTCTTTATAGAATTGAATTAAAGTTGATATCAGAGCTAAGTCTATTTGTGAAGAAAGAGACCCTTTTTCCATGAAACCATTTGATTCGAACTTATCCTTTTTGTAGTATCGATCAGATTCCATCGAATGATTAATGTGTTTAGAATCTCCCAATTCGGATAGTTTGATTTGTTTTTATCTAAATCTACGTTTAAATCGCCGATCAAGATCAAAGAAAGAGAACTATAAGGTTGGAGTCGATGATGGCTTTGAAGAACGATGAAGGTTTTTCGTTGGGACCGTAATTGTTTATAATACATAAGCTCACATTATTGGAAGAAATATAAATTTATGCCAATCACTCTTCTGTGAGAATTCCTCCACGCACTTGGCTAAAACAATTTTTGGGTTATAAATGTTAGAACTCCTCTTTTGGGTTCGGTTCCCGTGAAAAAAGCGTGATACCGCCCCAGTTTACAAAAGACACAGTCTCTAAAACATGTCGATGACACTTCTTTCCTAATATCCTGAAGACAGACTATGTCTGGATTGGATTTAAAAATATATTTTAAAAGGGCATTAGTATTATAGGTGTATAAGATCGACCATATCACTGAAAACGGATGATTTCTAAAGAATTAAGCTCAACTGCAGTGGATCTATGTGAAACAAAATAAATTTATGCTCCTTATAAAGCAATACGACACAGTATTTTGGCATTATTTTATATACAGAGATAAAAGCTTACATTTTGACCGTATACTACAGAAATTAAAAGAAAATATACAAAATATCAAAACAGGGACCCAAATGATATTGTTCCTTGTTTATAAAAATCTAAAAGATATGAGCAAAAGAGGAACAAAGTACAACAATACTGCAAACATAAGTTTGTTCACTCAGCTAAAGATTATCACGCTGAAAATAAAATTAGTTGCAATACATAAAGCATAATGATGACATAATTAATTAAAAAGTGCTATAATGCTTATTTATATCCTATCGGATGCAAATTTATCGAGCCATATAGCAAAAAAAAAAATTAATTAAAAGCTCAGTTATTATTGTTCTTTGATTTAAAAAAACTAAAGAAACGCATGTAGTAAAAGCCGTATGATATATATATACCTATATAAAGTCAATCTCGGTATCTAAGGTATCTGAGTCCTTGTTGAGTATGGTTCAATATAATTTGTTCAACGTCTTTGTATAATATTTGAAAAAATATGGCAAAGTATCGATTTGGAGCTTTTTTAACAATTGTCTTGACCTGTTTTCTAAGTAGTTTTTTAGATAATAAAGAGATTTTCTTTGATTCCTTAAATATAATTTAGTTTAAGTTATTCATTTGATCCAAAATGTAATATGAACTCCTTACTTTTAATTAGTTAGGCCAAGATTAACGTCGTATAATATAAAAATGACAACACATATCAGACTTTTTACTTTCCTCTGTTTATGAAGGACTTTACCATGTGTTCTTATGGTTTTTAATACCTTAGCATCGCATCCAAAAAGGAGCTTCATATAACCTACGACAATTTATGAGTACATATGTACTTAACTCTCTAGGGTTCAAAACTTTTTTTAAGTATGTGGAACCTTAAATAGAGAAGAAAAAAACATTTTATGTCATTATTTTGGTAATAAAGAAACTACGTGGTTTGTCTAGGAACCTCAGGTGGTTTTGAGTTTTTGAAGAAATATATTTATCATAATATTATATATGCATTTAGCACTTTCGAGACTTATAAAAGTAGCTTCTGACATAAGCTTACCATGAGACACTTCTATATCCATCTAGAGAGCTCGTCGGATTTTTTAAAAGTACACAAAAGCTTCATTAGCCTTTCGAATAAAAAAATGAATGAAGAAACTTGTTAAAAATCATCATTGATTTTAATGTGTTATGGATTCTTAATTATTTGTTTATACATTTAATCATTTTAGTCATAATTATAATCGCTTTATATTTAGGTAGACTTCTAACGGCTCATCCGGGATTAAGTTCCGGTGATGTGAGGACTATCAAGGAGCTGAACAAACAAACCAAAATGTATTTTTCATGAATAAAAAGTATAATAGCATGATTTATTGCCTCAAAAGGACTTTGTAAATAAATATACCTTTTAAAAAGGTGCTGAATTAACGCACAAAACACTTTTTACACCAAACCATAACTATTTGTATCCTTGAAAACCGTTGAATCCGCCCATACAAATGAATGAGGAGAAAAAACATATCCATTTATATATGTTTATCCATGGAGCAAGCTATAATTATACTTATCCATCAATAACTAAAACCTATGCATACAAATCCAAGCATAATCTTTTGCAAGGAAGGAACCATATTTCAAGATATACAGCTTTCTTTTTGAAGAGACAACTTTTTTCTGTTGCCTTCCCTCCTTTTTTTGAATTCAAAAAGCCAAGAACGTCTTTTTATACTGTAAGGCGACATTATATTCAATATATAAAAATAATAATAATGATAATAATATGTAATTTATTTCTTTTTACAAGGGTGAAATGATGAATTTATGTATATATATTCATATCTTCATGAAGCATATTTCCTTCCTCTTTTTCTCACTCGCCGCTCTTCATTCCTCACCATCAGAAAAAAACAAAAAGTAAAAAAGACTCTATTTAATCCAAAACTTCCATTTTGAGCACCATGAACTCATAAAAAATTCATATACTCCTATATATACATATATGTTTGTATATAGTAGGAGGTAGTAAACGCAGGATATGTCAGCCAATTCAAGCGAGTTAAAAAAACCAAAAAAAGGATTTGACTTCATTGGGACTTGAGATAGGAAGGTAAAAAAGGAACCCCTGAGCTTCTTTCTCTGTAAATAGTAAATAATCACTAAGAATACTTCCATAGCGAATATAGATTGACGAAGCAACATATATGGGGCGTCATTCATTGCTACAATATGTTCCTTCCGGGATTATAAGGAAGGGGATTAGTTGACAGAAAAAGAGTTATAAATAAAAACAGTTGGTTATAGTCGATAAAGTGTGATTAGAGTTTCATCCTTCAGAACCATAGAGATATAAAGATATAAAGAGCTTATTCCCTTCAATAGCAGAGAAATATCGTTCAGCTATCGCCATTGCCCAATATAAACAAAGTATTTGATCTACGTCATCGTAAGTTGATCATAGAGATAGAAAATTTGCGTATATTTGACAATATGACGTATTCCTCTGTAGAATCTTGTAAGCTCTTTATGTCTTTATATCTCTATGTTCAGATCATCGAGGGCATCTTTCAGTTCAAATCCTTTGAATGGACTTCTCCAACGAATTGAATAACTCATCAAGCTAATCCTATTTGACCATAAATCCCTCTATAATATGTATACAAATAAATTTGAATAGTCTAATGGAGAAAAGTGTATTGATAAGTTTGATAGAACTGCTATATAGTTTCATTCATCAGCTGACGAAGAAGGTATACTATATGGTATTCTTTAAGGCTGTATAGTGCATTTCAATGTATGCATTTAAATCTTAAGGATTAGGCTCAAATGTCCCTATGGTTCAAAAAGTATTTATTAAGCATAATTCAATTAATTTTAAATTCTATCAATGGGTAGATTGATATTGATAAAGCGACTCCTCGCCCCAAGGGAATAATAAACGTTAATCTTCATATATGAATCCTGCCTCTAACTACAAGATCCTTAAAATAGAAAAAAAGGAGTTACTAACAGACGAAAAGTTATATTAATCTCTAAATTTGAAGGAATTACCATATTATAATCCCTAGATTTGTGTAATGACATGCATTCTAAATAATCCCTATTGGATAACGAGTACCAAATGCAATACTTGAAGTATAGCATAACTCATTTGAATTGTTGTTTTAATAGCTTGTAAGCACCATGATCTTTAGCTTTGCCCGTGTTTATTACGGGCACATATAATGACATAGGGAGCCCTAATGATGTCTCTTAATGTATAAGATATTATAACTCGTGTTGACATGATGTACAAAGAATTATGTGTGTTGGGCATGTAGAAAAGGGGGGGGGGGGAGGATCTAAGACACGAATCCCTGGGCCTTGATGAGTGAAAAAAAGCAAGAACTAACTAAAGTAGACACATAATTATGTTAATTAATTCAGGAAAAATATATACACACACACACACTCATACCTTGTAGGAACAAAACTTGAAGTAAACACTAGAAACTTGTTTCCTGTGTTTGAAATGGTTGTATAAATAATAATAATAACAGGTACGTGAAACGCTATGTTAAGTATCAAGGAAATTCTTGTAAAGAGGGGAAAAGATGAAGAGGAGTAAAGGAGTCTTTTATAGTCTAAATTATTATAATTTTCCCCCTTCTTCTACTTTCAAAAAGCACAAATAAGGGCTCTAACTCATATTTTATATAGATACACACTCCAAACAACTCTAATATTAAAAAACAAAAGGAGAAATGAAAACTTTATATATATAGTAAAAGAATACAAAATCCACCGATAGACAGGATTTTAAATTAATTAATTGCTAAACTCATCCACATTATTCATTGTTCTAAAACACATATAAAATGAATTGCTTTCTTTAAATTGAGCAAACTATGTAAAAAAAAATATACTCATATAAGTCTTATAGTATGCATATTACAATTTTTCCGTGTATCTCCCTTAGTCCGATGTTGTTTTGAAGGGCGTATGCCATAAATGGCTGTAGAACCTATATGCCTCCCCTGATTCAATCAATAAGTGGTTTTTCTGTCCATCCTACGAGCTGGAGACTTCTGCATATACGCGAAGAAGTATGTGAACCTTTGACTACCTTCAATGGAACAAAATTATCTCCACCCTTGCTGATCCTCTTATGATTGACACTTCAAAAACTATTTTTGAAATATAAGCTAATGTAGAAAGTATATGTAAATAACTGATTCAGGAGATAAAGGATTACATAACAAATGTATTTAGTTCGATGGAGTTACATCCGTGAAGATATATTCAATCAAATTGACTCCATATTGCTAGTACATTATAATATTCGTAATATAGATTTTAAAGCCGAATATTAAAACCTTGGATATTTTCAATGGGCTTGATCGAAATTTTACCTTCCTCTCTCTGGAGTCGACCTTGTGTGTCGACTTTGACATTTAGAGTCGAGGAGACTGCCACTGAGCGAACACACTTTCTTCTATCGCCTATTCGGCTCCATCCCAAAAGGATATCAATACATATTGGACACTCTTTTCAACGAGATTCATCTATTTGGTCCTATCGAGAGAAGAGAATCTGTCCCCTCAACATTTACGCATTGAGCTCGAATATATTGGGTAGAGTGTAGTTCCTAGAGGTCTGAGGCATTAGCCTTTAACCAAGGAAGAGTTTTGAATCAATAAATTGTCTGGATATTCAGCTATACGTTTAATGTTTTATTTTTATTAAATTTACCATAAATATAAGGCTGAAATAGAGATTCCCTCTCATATTTTTTAAATAAAAGCTTTTGAGGACTCATTATAGCATTGCATAAATATATCAAGCAATGAAAAGTAACTTGCTAATTTCATTCCCTGATTATTTTCTTATTCCATCGAATTTTTGCACTCTCATATTCAACTATAAAACTATGTAGACTCTGTCCATAAGAAGAAATAAGCAGGATAAGAGCATTTTCCATTCATTGCATGGAATGTCTGAAAAGGTGTGATTTATTTATAATCTCACCATTATATTTAAATTTCACCCGCCAACTACTCTCTTTGAATCTTAAATAGTTAAATACAGAAAAAAGAGAGAATAAAAAGAAAACAGACAGTTTTACACTGGAGGAAACAAGTAGGCAGTTACAATGTGTGAAAATACTTTGACATATTTTTTCACCATTTTTTCTAAAAAGACATACATATGAAAGGTAAATAAAATGAGAACATGGAAAAAATCAGTTATAGCTTTTATTGTTGACGTGTATGTATATTAAAAAAGCATAGTACTATTTGAAAGGAAATGCTTTGTACGGACAATATCCTATTTTATAAAGATATAATGGGAATCATATTTCATAATGTTTATTTATATTTAAGGAATCCTTCACCGATTTTTAATGCTCAGTATGATTCTTATGATGTTTATTTTATCTTCAAAGCCCTTATTATAAGGGATGAAACAGTTTTTTATTTGTATCTTGTATTACTTTAAACGGAAATAACACATTTTAAATTAAGGTGAGATAAGTGTGTCTATATTTATTATTTAATGATGTATTTGTAGACAGCACAACCGTATTAATACAAGCAAATGAAGTCAGTCGCAGTATTATAATAATTTTCTCTCTATTTGTGTTGGAAAAATAAGAACCAAACTACGAAGCTTTGGTCCGAAAACAGTTTTGAAATAAATTTTATTGACCTACAATTTTATTGGATTTAGATATCTCCTGAACGTCAAGCACTTTTATTCTCTTAGTTGTAAAAATAGTTTTATTTGTTTATTTATGGTATCTGTTTCAATTTCTGAATTTGATTTAGTAGTGACTACTGAATATGTTACAAAAATATATTTGAGTATCTCATGAATAAAGATATGTAATAATGGAAATGAAGCATTCCCTTGGAACCTTGGAAAATATTTAATTATTTTGAATATTGAATTGAAACTAAATAATAAGTTGACTCCAATATATTAAGGTAATTTATGATATATTTTTTCTCCTTTCTTTTGAAATGTGATGCCTCCTTCATATCACAAAGCTTTTGAAGCTTGAATGTTATAAAAACAATTATTTATGATATCTAATAGTCTGTATTAGGAAACCAAGAAGCCACATTGATTCCATGGTGATGTCATAAGAGGATTCTCAAGAAATAACTATTAACTTATTTAATATAGGAGAGCAAATAATCATTCACTTTCGGCTAAATTCTTATTATACGTTATCATCAATTCCCGACTGGTTGGGACACTCTCTAAGTACATATTTCGTCTCTTCAAAAGACCCTTTTGGAGCTCTGCAGGATAAGTTATTTTTCTTCAGATTAGCAACTTTCTCTCTATTTGACAACACAAACCATAGAGATAGCAAAAAGACATAGAGAGCTAATTGGATTCTTCAAAGAAATACGTCATTGTGTCAAGAATACAGCTTAAATATGTTTCTCTGCTATTAGAGGGAATAGCTCTCTATATCTTTATATCTCTATGGTTCTTTAGAAAAATACGTCATTATGTCCAGAATACAGCTGAACGATGTTTTTCAGCTATTGGAGGGAATAAGCTCTCTATATCAATATATCTCCTTGGCACAAACCAAAGAGGATCTGAGGAAAAGAAGAAAAATGCAATCGAGGCATCAAGTTATCAGGATATCAGCATATTGGCTCATTTTCTTCCCTTCATAACCCTCACACCACTGGTCATAATCTATTTCATGCATTAGAATATTTACGCAGCAAGATCAAATTCCTCTGCAATACCATGCAAAATTGAGAAGCTTTAGGAACAGAAGCTTCAGAAGACAGAGGCCCAGGATCCGGATTTGACGGGACAAGCGATAATGGATAGTAAATACACATTTTTAGCCTTATACACTTATTTCTCACCAATATTTTATTTATAGTTATTTAAACTCACTTTCATATTTTATTGATTGTTTTAGTATATGTCAATAAATATTTCGTCTTTTTTGGCATTTAAAAATATTTATTTCATGTATCATTTTTTTAGATTTTTGTTCTCTCTTTTCATGTTATTACTGTTGTCTTATAAGAATTTAGTACAACAATGGTCATTGTTTATTTTGAAACGGATACATTTTCATTGAATAGTTTAGGGATTTAAAAACCCAGTTGTTTAAATGCATCTTTATATTAATAAATATTCTGTAAATTAAAACTGTCATAATTTTAAAAAACAGGATATAAATATTTTCATAATGTATACAATAACTCATTTTGTCAAATAATGTAGTGTGATATATTTACTGTTTATAGTTCCTCTGGTCCTTCAACAAAGTGTTTGATAAATCTTTGTCTGTTTTATTATGTTCAACTCAGTAATCATGTCTGTTTTATTCCTTTATTTGAGCCTTGTGCCTGGTGATGATAAATATAATCTTTAAACGAACAAACATCCACATCATTTATCTCAATGCATGTGTTATATCCCTGCTTTTGCATATTGTATATTATTTTGAAGAGAAAAATGAGTGGTGTTTTTTTAGTATATACAATGAAGTTGTACATAATTAATTGTCAGAATAATGCATTCTAGTTCGTCTTAAAAAGTAATTGTAAAGTAGGTGTCGTGGTCAAGCTTTATAGGTAACTCATAAAGGCCTTTTTTGCCATCATTTGTCTGTAATTGAGTTTTAAAAAATGTTGTCTGCAATAGTTGGTTGATGAAACGATTTTTTTAAAGCAGCCAACAAAGAAAAGTAAGGACGTTAATATATTTTACTTGTTAGTGGGAGAATTGTTTTAAAAACGCTCCTAGCGACATCTGTGATCCAATAGTTCAATGTATTTGTAATGGCTGAAAACCAGATTTAATCTTTTTTTATATTTCAGATTATCCTAAACCAAGAAAAAGGTTCTTGTACATATGTAATCGTCTTCGTGTACTTGCCTCATACTAATATCAATGAGTTTTTTCAATTGAAACGAATTTATTCAAAGGAGAAGTCGAGAAATTTACAAAATATATAGAAATGTATTTTATCAAAGCTCAATTGCTATATCTAACTTTATAATTTTACAATTTTAAATTATAAAACGAACAGTATATTTGTATTTTTGGAAGAATTCGTACTTTTATTTCTTAAAGTATATATTATTATTTTTTATAAAATCCAGTTGTAAATATTTAAAAAAACTTTTCGAAAAGAGAAAAAATGTAAACAAAACTTCACAATTTGTTTTTTATGGATGTGTTTTTTACTAATTACATCATTTTACATATATTAATTTACTTTATTAAATGCTTGTATAATTTTATGAATAGGAGAATAAAAGATCCTTGAAAGAATGTACCAACCAAATATTATTTTTTTTTGAAAAAACCACAGAGAGAATGAGACTTCATGCATCTAATATTTATTTTCCATGAAATATAAAGTGCATTAATGTCAAATCATTCTTCTTAATACATGATAAAAATATAAAGTATCCCTCTCCATCTCTGCATTTCTTTCTCCATCAATACCCTAACAAATACCCTGATATTCATCGCTATCATAAGTTGCTTTGGAACTCTACCGAAATTCTTTATGAAGAAAACCCTTAACAAATGTAGTATTGATGCGTCCAACTGATTCACTGCCTTTGAACTTTCTAAACATGAATATTCATTAGTTGATTGTCAACTAACAGTCGAAGGTTGTGACATACACACCATAAACGTAACTACTACAAAAGTTTTGACATCCCTCATTTTAAAAAGAATATTAAATTTATACAATTTGATTAATTCTACTATTAAGCTATAATAAAAAGATTACAAGAATGCATTTAAATATATGTAATTCCAAGTCATATGGCTAATACACTTTAAAAAAACTAAAGACTATTTGACTTATTTATTTATATATGTATTCTGATATATATATATATTTATATTTATAAATGTTGGATTTTGGAGTTATTGGTTTTATGCTCGTCCTTAATTCTCCACAATCTAAGCTCTTTTATATAGTCTATAACGCATACACACACCATATATATATATATATATATATATATATATATATATATAGGTTGTTCTTATTTTTCAAATGTTTGAAATGTTAGCAACTTTGTGATTTTCTGTTTCTTTTCTTGGTGATAAAAGAAGACGACATACAAAGTTTGAACAAAATCGGTCAACATTACGAGGTCGCGCAACGAGGTCAAAGTTTTAAAAATTTAGTAAAAATATAGTTTTCCGCAAATTTCTTCAAAATGGTGGACGTTACAGACTTCAATAATAATTATTAATTTAAAGGAAATCTAATTTACTACCAGACGTATGTTTGATGTTTTTTAATAAAACAAAGTTTTCAGTAAAAACAAGCAAGAAAGGGAGTGTGTATTGTTAGCTTATTTCATAGCTTTTTTGTATCAATTAACTTCACTCGCCTGTAGAAGATGACTTGTTCGCTTCAGAGTAAAATAGTACTTTTAAGTTTAGTAAAACTTTAGATGATAAATCCAAAAATGACCTTGGTTGCATTCTATCAATTCAGAATTCAGTACAATCTGAGTTTACATCATATGATTCAGAGCCTGTATTGACCTATAAGAAATCGATTATGAAAAAAATAAATCATAATGTGTTTCTTAGATTTGCGTCAAGGTATCCTCTCAAAATTTTACTTTGTCTCTGACGCATTTATAATCCATTATATGCGTCATTTTGTACGCGAGATAGGCTTTTTTAATGTACATATAACTCTCTACTTATTAAATTGACATGATTTAGTATACCAAAATATTAAGCTGGTTAACCAAGCTTTCATTTGATATATTTTGTGTTCTAAAAATCGCTATACTTTAAGAGATATAAGCAAATACGTACTCTCCCCCAAAAATTGATCTTTTGATATGAGAATATACGATTACCATTTGGTAACGGCTGTTAGTGTAACCTGGATAGGAAGAAAAAAGAAGGGAGAGAGTGAGGCAAATACTACCTCCCTTCTCTTTCTCTTCTATCCAGGTAACACTAACAATTACCAGATGGTAATCGTATATTCTCATATCAAAAGATCAATTTTTGGGGTGAGAGTAC
>CP045891.1:5036879-5084976 GCA_013387185.1 Caligus rogercresseyi
GGGTGATAAATTTTTTACACCTCATATTCCTGTGTCATCATATGATGAACTTTTATGAAAGATTAAATAAAATCTATTTTTTAAGTTTATTTGATGAAAAAACTCACGCACAAAATACTTTTAAATAATTTAATTAAGAGCTTTTTGACCAGTTCTTGAAGTCAAATGAAACATATTCCAGTTTAAACAAAACTTTAAAGAATGATATGTATACTATTGTATAGCAGTATAAAGGGACAGAAAACAATTGGTCAATGTCAATTGGTCACATTAATGTCATTGGAAAGGACGAATCTCAGGGGGAGGTTGTCCTTGTTGCGGCAGGACTCGTCCAAGTCCTGCATAACTTTGATCGCACGCTCGCAGCATTGGTTGCTTCGGGCAATATTGATGGCGATTCATCTCTTTTCCAGTGGGTTTCTAAGCATTTGAGACCTTTTGGGTATCCATCCAGAGCAGATGATAGTTCTTCGAAATCCTCATCGCGGAACAATTGGTTGCTAAACCAATGGCCGGCCCATGGGTAAGAAATAAATGAACAGATTTTACGCAGCCTGGTTCGAGTTTTCAATGAATGCAAGGAGGGCTAGAATGGCACGAGAGTTCCAGCGTGCATTGCTGATGTTAGGAATCTGCTGAAAGTTAACAAAAGGGACCTCATCTTTCTCAGTGAAGTGTCGGAAGACACGAGTAAGGTGATACAGAAATTTCATGTCGTCTCTCCAACCGCCTGTTTCCTTGATCTCAGCTTTTCCATTGCTGAAAGCTGCCTTCAATTGGTCATACTAGCGCACCAAGTCCTTCACAAAAAGTACTCAATATCTGGAATTGGTTGAGTCATGGAGCTCATCGTCCATGACAATACGGAGGATGCGATCGAGCACATGGTGCTGACAACTGATAAACTTGGGTCTGGGGCTCCCATTCTTTTCAAACATTGCTGCAGCCGAATGACAACACCAGACTTCTTCCCGGTGTTGACGCTTGTCGTGTCGGCAATTATCATCAGAATTGATCCCCACAAGTTGAACTCCTGCAAGACATCCTGGAGCCTTTTGCAATGGTTGCAGCTGTACCGTCCTTCAATTGAAGCACAGTCAATTGATTTCCTTTGCTTCATTTTTTAGGACCACTGCTTGGTGTTCAATGCCATTGATTTTTTTACCATCGAAGTGCAAGCTCCACTTCTCCTGATGAAGTGTGCTAACCAAGTGCTGCTTCACTTCAGCAGCTCTCCTGTAGAGAGCTTTGTGGATTCCTGGCTGACTTGGGGTCCGGATCTCGATGCCCTCACCTGAAAGCTGACGGCATACCTTTGCTGCTTTGTGGGTCGATAGCTTTGAGCTTGTAACAAGTCGCCTTGCAACACCAGTGGGGTTATACTTCCTTGTGCTTGTTGATGGTGCAGCCTCATCTCCATAGAACTGTCTTCACTAGTGTCACATGAGTCCGTACCTGTTTCAGAAGAATCTAATGCTACTGAGCTGGACTCAGTTGCTGAATTGGACACATCCACTTCCAATGTATTCCTTCGCTTGGATGGGTGGATGGTCTGGGGCACGTTTGCCAGTAGAATAACCGACCTGGCCTTTGCTCTGCATTTGCAGTTCGTAGAGGTTCTTATCCTCTTTGCAAAGCCATTGGCCTTTCACCTTGGTCACATCGAACAGTTCATTCAATGAATCAAAGTTTTGCTTTTTCCTGCAATGGTCATACTCTTGCAGGAGCTTTTCTAGTTTTGCAAGGATGGCTTGATCTGATACAGGCGGGAAGTTCCATAAAGCTTTCAGCTCCACAGCAATCAGACCGACCCTCTCTTTCCGTTTTTTGGCGATGGATTCAAGGGATTTGAAACGCCCCATCACGTGGCTTTTCAGGGGCATGCGGCTCCGGTCACTCAGGGGTTCTTCGTGGATTGCCACATTGCCTCTTCTTGATGGTGCTTGGAACTGGACCAAGTTCTTTCTCCAGGTTTCCTTGTTCTTCTCTGTGGTAGAGGAACTTTCTTAAACGACATGCTGTTCTTTACTAGCTATACTCCTATAAACAGAATGTATAAGATAGTAGAGCGTGCCCAGTGTCCACTGCCCAGGAGGTAATAGAAGAATTCAGAACACTATAGAAGGTCAAGCAAAGTGGTAGAATATTCTAAAATCTCACGTGAGGTTTGTCCCTTTTAAGCTTCCACCAGCCAGCACATCGTTTCAACTGGTTTCGGATTATTCAATCCGGTTAATTCATTAGAGACACTTTGTAAATGTTTCCTTATCGTTATCGACTTTAGCCCTCATTTACGTTAAGGGTGAATTTTTCAAAGTGCTTTGTGCTGACTTTTTTGTTACTTCAATGAAATAAAGGTCATTTTAGGCAATATAAGCAAAAGTCATTCATTCGTGCTACAGGTAATCATTTTGTGAAAAAAGTCAAAATTATTACCCTAATAATATAGTATATCTAGATATATTATATAGATATATATATATTATATATTATAATATATATATATATATATATATTATATACTATATATTATATATATATATATATATATAATAATAAAAAGCCAGTTCTATGTCCTTTATTTTCACTTCTATTTTTGATGGTGCAGGTACTGAGGGGCCTATCTCTGTTTATTAACCTTATGTATCGCCCATAATATTTTGAAAAGGCAAGGCAAAAAAACAATGTGTAAAAGGGAAATAAAGCTTATTTGGCCATAATTCTATAAACTTTGTCCGTTCATTCTCCAACATGGCATCATAATAAACATATTTTATACATTCTTCGCCCTCTTAAACAGGTCAAGTTTTTCTTTTTGCTCTTAACAGGACATATCTTTTAATAATAATAAGGCTTATGATAATAACAACAATCCTAAACGAGCATTAAGGACACATTCATTCATATATTATTAATAATAATTTGCTGCCCCTCTGTAGTACTTTTGTAATGTGTGTTCTCATATTGGCTTCCAAATGCTAAATCTCTGAGAAAATGATGTTGATATTTGTATGTGATGATCTTGAGGAGCCCTCCTTGAAAAAGACTATATTCTGTATTATAAATTAGCCTTTATCTTCAAACATAAGGGCGCAACATCTAAAGAAGGAATATTAATTAAGGATTGCGCCAAAGGACTTTTCTGGACTTTTGTATTTAGTCATTTGATTGTTTTTTTCTCTGTTAAGGTTTTAACTGAGCGGCTTTGCTCATAATGACTTTTTCTTTCTTCTAATACATTCTGAGGAAAAAGACTATAGGGGAAATCAAAATTGAAGGCTGTTCCGCATTACGGTAGCGTAGAATAAACAGACGGTGGAGCGGAATAGATACTTATGTGTTCAATGAACATAAACAGACATAAAAGCGTTAAGTGTGTGCCAATGTTATAATATGAACTAAAAGCAAGAATAGAAATCTGGTTTTTTATTAGAGATTACTGAACTTTGAACAGATATTTAGGCGATTTTAATACTTTGCTTATTAACTAAATGGAAAATTGAACATCCTTGCAAGAATAGAACTACCAACGAGCAGATTTCTCCCCTTAACTGATTCTGAACATACCAATGGAACGAAATGGAGCATTATGTGACTAATACTTCATACCTCATATTTGCTATGATGCGTTTACTGAGTCTAATATATTGCTTCACTTATTAGGTGAAGTATGAAAAAAATTATATAAAAACAATTTATATGAAGTTATATACGAATAAAAATAGGATAATTACATTTGTGTGAGTTTTATATTAAATATTATCATTGACAAGTATCCTGTTATTTACAAAAGGTTCATATCCATATATTTATAACTCATGATAGTAAATGTCTTTAATGCTGTATTATCCATATTCTTTTCTCCTTAGGCAAGTGAGGAGCTTGAGGACCGTGAGTCCTTGGCCGTCATGGCCGCCTCCTGTCACGACGATGAGACCGTGGATGGGGAGACTTTTATTGAGAAGTACACAAAGGGCGTTTCCGCAGTGGAGACCATCCTCGTCCTGGACCGACTCCGACAGGACGTCTCAGTCAAGGAGCGACTAAAAATGAAGAGCCTCGGCAAAGAGAGTCCATCCAGTCAGCAGGCTCAGCTGACGCCAGGTCACCCCTCATGCGCAAGACCGTGAGCGTCCCAAACATCTCACAGGTCATGATGAGCAACTCCTCGAGCTTCGACAACATTGCATCCCTCATGAAGACATCGGAGAGCTTCTCAGAGCTCTCCTCGACTCTTCACTCCTCAGAAGGCTGAACAATGCCAACAACAACTGTGGCAGCAGCAGCTCGGGAGCACCACCCAATGGCAGCAACGGGGCTACTCCGACGCCATCTGACAAGCCCTTCGGCTTAGGTAAGATACTTATTCTTTTTCCATCTCACTCAAGTACTAATGTCCAAATAATGCCGTAAATCAAATAAATAATTAATTATAAGCAAATATATATGTACTTACTCTAATATAAATAGTAACAACTAATAGCAATGTAGCACAAATAATATGAAAACCATGACATAATTTAAAAAAACAGGAAATGCTTTAAATATTAATTTTTATAATTTAGATAGAGTGTCAGATAGGAAGCAGGTTATCTCAGTGAAAGATGGCTAGACTCCACATGTTGAGGTCGCAGGATCGACTCCCAAGAGGGGAAGATCAATTGATCTTGAGAATAGTCTAGGTTCAATGGATTACTTTGAAACGCTTTAATGCTTATGCAGATCCTTATGGATGATGGAATTCCATGAAACAAAATAGGCAACAAAAATGACACAAGAAATAATGCAAAACCAAAAAATCAATACAATTCAAAAAACATAAATGAACTTTTTCTGTCTTAAGAATAAGAAGAACACCTAAATTGATTACTTTCTTCGTTCCAAAGATTCCAAACTTGTTAAGGAACAATTACATTTTACTTATCTATTTAATTGCTTTCAAATGAATTTTTTGAGTTACTTAATTTACTCGTAGCATTAGAAAATGTTTTATTTGGACATTAGTATTATTAAGTAGTAGTAGTATAGTTACTGTTCATTTGTATTTTAGTTCATCACCTAAACATTCCCTTTCTCACTCTCACTTTCTAGAAACCGTACCTGAATCCCAAGCAGAGGTCGAGACCGTAGGCAAGTATCTGAAGTCGCTTAGAAATCCTGAGTTAGAAAACAATAATAAACATCGTGTGCTTATTTAGTTGATTTTATATTTTGCTTGCTTCTATTTTAATCCCTTTATATAAACCCCATCCCCTTCTCAACCCCCACACATTCATCCCTTCCAAATGACACTAATAAGAGGTTAGTAAAATGATTCCATGGTGACGTCATCATTATAGCCAATTTTTAATGTCCTTTTTAATGTATCCCTTTATTCGGACAATCTTTTTGATAATTAAATAATGGATATTTTTATGGATAAGATAATGTAACATAAAATGTTTATTCTTATAAACATATCTTACATGTTTACGATTTCCTACTCCACATGCTGATTAAATCATACGACGTGTAAACATAAAAGAAAACACCTATAAAAATGCATATTATATTCTTGATACATTTTTAAAATTTTATATTCTTATATTCGAAAGAGTCCTCAATGTATTTCATAAATATGATGTTTCTAATATGCTGTTTAGTAGCTACATCTTATAAAGCTATAGTAAAATATTTTATGGCATTATTTTTGAGTGATTTTGACTTTCATAAATGCTGTTCAATCATGAGTCATTTTATATTTGCTCATTTAATTCTCCGACTTACAAAGTCGAAAAAAAGGAATTTAGTATTGACCTAATAATATTTTATTGAATGCATCAAGAATGTGTTTTATTAGTTTTCTACCAATTTGACGATATTGATATATACCTAATATGCTGAATAAAGCCTTGTCCAACAAACTTACACACGTCAAAACTATATGAGTCATTTAAAAGTCATGTTAATCATTAATTAATACATATGCTTTCAAACTATTGCATCCTTAAAGAAACGAATGAACACTTTAAAAGACTTTCGTAATACATGAAAAGGATTTATACAAATGGCACAAACTACGTATCTTTGTTTCATTTTACCAACCTTTGTCGTAACCAGTCATTTTTTATTAGTTACTTATCATTAATACTATTTATCGGGATACAATTCTGTAATATTATTAATAAGTTTAATTATCACATTACCTATTTATACATATATATGGAACAAACGACGCCTTTTAATCCACCAGCTCATAAATATTTTCAAAATAACTCCCGCCCTTTTTTTTCTCTCTCTCTCCCTCTCTATCTTACTGGGTATCTTTTTGACGATCCTTCTTTTTATCACAACTAACAATATATTCTTTATATAGTATAAAATATGGATATGATAATAATAAACCAAAATAAATATAACTAAAATGTGTGATATATTTATCCCCCCCCCCCCTCCCACGTTGTCAATAAATTTATGTTATTCATTCAGAGGACAAAGGAGTCTGTTGTATATTTTTGTCAGCGCTTTATATAACTTTATTTTAGTAAAATTTTATATCTTTATATATAATTTTTTAAAAGTTCAACAAAGTATTCTTAGAGATCTTTTATAGATTTTATACAGAAAAGGATTTTATTATACTTTGTTTTATTTTAGTTTAAACCAGATTTTTTTGTTATTTATTATATTAAATTTTTTTAGGTTCGCAAATTTTCAAAATAACTTTTTTCTTAAAGTTTTTGACGTTTCTTTTACAAATTTCTTTATAGAAAATATATGGATATGATAATAATAAACCAAAATAAATAGCTATATTTTCCCCCCCCCTATGTTGTCAATAAATTTATGTTATTCATTCAGAGGACAAAGGAGTCTGTTGTATATTTTTTGTCAGCGCTTTTATATATAGTTTTTTAAAATAAAAGTTTTATATCTTTTATATATAATTTTTAAACTTTGTTTTATTTATTTTTTTTGTTGTTTGGTTGGACTTTTTAAGTGAGATTTTGTTATTTGCATGCTGATTAGTCTTTGCATATGGTACAGAAATGGGTTTATTTTGGAGTGATTTTGATATGGGACTTATTGTTTCGTATATATATATATATAGTTTTCATTTAGGTTTGAGGAGTTTATTCGGTGATAAAGTCATCTATTTACTTAGACTAGAAGATTGGTTAAAGGAGTGTTTTTTAAGTGCAATATAAGTACATATTCTTATAATACAAACAATAAACATCGCCGCTGAGTTCCAAAAAGTTATCTTTTATAGCTAATATTTACAGTTCTTTTAATCACTTACAGCTAGTTACCAATATTTATGAACGATAACGGATATACTCCCCCGGTGACAAACGCTGTTTTGTCAATTTTTCATTTATATGAATCCTAGAATGTATTTTATATGGATATCCTTTTAATGTTATCACTAACAAAAAAAAACTAATTGCATACGCCACTACATACTTAATCTATTAGAGTTGATATGTTTAATAAAAAACAAAGGGATTTTCGAGCATTCACAAAATGTATTCGATACGAAAATCATTAGATAAACATGTGATGTTATTTTATTGGTGGTTAGTTACATAATAATAATATTTTGAAAATTGCTTACCCGTACACAACGCCATATATTCTGACCAACATAAAAAACCATTGTTTTTACTCGGTAAACATTCATTATTTATATATGGAATAATAATCTATCAAATAGTTACATATAAATTGTGATTAAATCACTGGACTTGGACTTTTCATTTTTTACTCCCTAGGCTTTGTTTTATGGGTGCGGTTTTTTGAAGGGCCTTAATTCACGTTCCAAAAAAAACAACTGGAAGACGTTGAAAGAACGAAATTTCTTGGAGTCCTTAGGATTCAAGAAAAGGTCCTTTTAAGAATAGGAATAATATGGATATGGATGATGAAAGAGTTTTCATTGGAGGGTTTGACTATGGTGTTAAGAGTATAGCATTTATTCATATTTGTAAATATAAATATTGGTCATTGCTTTGGTTTGTGAGTAAATCATATCCATTTAAGAAAAAATTAGAATCTTACAGGTATATAACAAAATATACATGTAATGAAGGGTTTAGAGAAAAAAAAACCATTTTATGGTGAAAGAGTTTCCATATTGACCATGGGTTTTGATATGATTTATAAGTATATAAAGTATAAATCCTGCTATGATTTTTGAATTGACTCCATTGTTCTTCTAGAAAAAAATAATCATCGTAGCTACTAACAGAACATACAAGAAAGGAGTTATAAAAAGAAAAAGAATCATGTTATGTAATAATAATGCCAGAAAAGATTGATGGACAAACAACTCTAAGCATTAATAATATTATTTTAAAAATAGAAGAATGAAAGAAGTTTCCTAAATATCAAATGTTTTAAGTTTTGTTAGAACAACTATCTTACCTTTTAATGAGTGTCACATATACAACAATACCTGATTGGTAAATAAAGTTGGACCCTTTTTTATATATTTTTTCAAAATTGAAACACTTTTAAGACCTACATTATATGTTATTTTGTTCGTATAAAAGATTCTCTGCATGAAGGAAGTGTCATTCAAAAGTATATCTTTATGTTAAATAAACTGTATGTTTTCTATAAACAAACTAGTAGTTTACCTAGAATTATGCTTGGTTATCTCAACAATGTATATGTTTAGAAAGCACAATGGTTTTTCTATAAGGTTTGACCGAATGAACACGTGACTAATTAATATTTTAGAATGAATTTATGCTTACTAATAGTGGCAATAACAAAGTATTCATGGCTTTTTGTATTGACATGTAAAAAATAAAGCCTGATCATCTATACTTTTGCCGTCCAAATCATTAACCCGTGACATAAAGACATGCGGATTGCTAGACGTGTAGTGACCAAACATCCTTGAGTTTTTCAATTATAAAAAGACTAGTTATTCTCCTTAAGGTAAGAAATGTATGTATTTTGAATGAATATGACGCTATATGGAAAAGAATGAGTAATTTTTTCTCTTCCCTTTTTTTCAGCATCTCGACCCACGTCCTTGGACTTAAACTTTAGTCTCAACTCCAGGAGCCCCTCATTAAATCCTCTCAACGGAATTATTCGAAGTAAGAATGCTTTAACTATTACTCTATTTACTTTTATTTATCTTCCTATTCGAATACATGTATTCGTGGTAAAGAAAACTCATTTTGAATATTAGAGCAATATTTGAAGTCATCCATGCAAAAATATATTTGACAAAATATATATTCCAGTTCAATTTTAAACAAATTTATATTCTTATTTGTATCCCTTCATTATAGATTCGTAAATATATTTTCATGGCCAAAACAAATCAGTTTTATGATGAAAAAAATATATCTTACACATGCAAGAATAAAAATATAGACGCATTTGTAAATGGTTAATGTGAAAATATTTACTATCTAACTTAAGGTGGAGCATTTTTAAGGGAGCTTATTTTGTCTATCTATTTGCAGAATATTTTTCACTACATAGAGAAGAAAAAAGAAGTTGAATCAATAAGTTATAGGGACAGTCAATATAAAAATATACTAAGCCTTAAGTTAATTTTTTTTGTTATATATAAAAATATATATTTAGCAGTGTTTTGTCGGGTGCCAAAACAGCTAGTCCATAATAGCTAATACCAAAATACCTAATTTGACATAATAGCTCATCCCAAAACATCTAATAACCATTATAGCTAATGTCACTTAACATACTTCAATCAAAAGTACAAAAATATTTTGTACAATGCATCTCGATGCCTATTTTTACCCAGAACTGAGAGGGGATTTCAGCTTTCAATTTCTTAGAAATTTATTAATTGGGGAGACGAAGAAAGATAACAAGATTGAGTTAGCAGGACGATGAATTCTGTGAATGACTTTTTATTATTATTTCACAAGACTTCTCATATTTAATTCATGAATTCATTTATTTTAAATGATTATATTTTTCAGCAAATAGATTTTGTCTTCAATAAGAGGATTTTTATTCAACCACTTGATGAGTTTGCTCCCATAGTTGAATACTAAATAGTTTTACCAGATACTACTCCATACATACAATATTTAGTTTTATCGGATCATGATCTACCACCTCCCCTTACACGTAGCTCATTTGCCTGGTTATTGTTGAGTATTAAATAATACAAGTTCAATTACCATTTTGAGTTTTACTAAATCGAAAATGCAGCAACGACTTGGCATATATGAAAGAAAATACGCACTTGGAGTCTTGAGATTCAAATGCTATATTCTACGTTGTAGCTGCAAAAATAGTCGATTAGATCCTTCGATCTGAACACGACTTAGGCCAGATGTTACCATGGGGCTTGTACAGAGAGGAAGGAAATTATTTTCAAAATATCTAAATTGAAGCTAATCCAGATAACTTAATACTTCATAGGGTATACTTTTAAATGCAAAACGTCAAACCTAGCTCATTATTCTCTCAAGAAAAGGATTCCTAATATCGTCAGAGCTTTTTCCATCATCTGGAAATTTCAGACAGATCTCTGTTTATTGATTTCAAAGTCGAAACTTGGGAAAATATTTGTTTTCCAATATCGTGAGAAGTTCAAATTTAATGATACCATTGATGGCATATTTTGAGGTCTTAGGTTATATCTTTCATAGTCCTGAAAGCATCGATATATATTTTAAACTCAATTCATAATTTATTTTCTGCCACAACGGAACGCGAGGATTTGGTTATATTTTGGTTCTTGGAGAGGCCATTAATGCTGCGATTCTAGATTTTTAGTCTTTATGATACTTTCCACCATCACGCGGAGCCCATGTGTCTGTGGTATATATTGGAGGTATTTGAAGGGGTTCTTGAGGATTCATGAACTTGTGACATTAGCTAATTGTAGCATTAGCTAATAAGCTAATTAGCTACTATGGTTATTAGCTGTTTTGGGATTAGCGATTATGTCGCATTCGGCATTAGCTATTTTGGTATTAGTCATTATGAACAAGTTGTTATGGTATTAGCTATTTTGGAACTTTTCATTGAAAATTGAATTATGATTTATCCTTATTCAATATAAAAATTGACCTTTGAGTAAAGTAATCAATGACCTACCTCATCTTTGACGTCACGATATATATACAATAGTGTATACAATAAATGCATTCAATTGAATATCCACTTAATTTTCTCTTTGGACATTTTAAATATAGTCAATTTTTCTATATTATTTGACGAATAATATTTTCATATCCTTACGATGGCGTCATCATTAGGGTTTCATGTTGTCATTCCCTAGAGTGCACCTCCCACGTTCTATATTTCCCTTAGTGTAAAATGGTTTTATTTTTGTTTACACATAAGTAGTATTAAAAAAAGTGTAGGCCTTTTAGGGAATGAGTCGTCTTTTTGTTTTACTTTTTACAGCATGAGAGGAAGACATATTTTACCTACAATCATAATAGCTACATGAGAACATGCTTCATGAAATAATGGTATAATGAAATAATACACACACATACTATATGAATAAAAAAATCTTTATATTATTCTCCAGCCTACAATCCGAAGGGATAGGACCTCCCTCCACTCTTTCTTTCTTCGACATATATTTTTATAATGTAAAATATGGCTATGAAAAAAGGCCTTTCTGTTTATACGCCAAGTCTCAAGGAATGAATATGTTGTTGTTGTTGTTTTTTAATAAAGAGAGAATGAGCCAGCCAAATGGGTCCCATACATGACGTAGCCAGATAGGGAAGAACGATTAATATGTTGGGAATAAGAAACTAGAAGTTTTCCTTGAACGTGATATGGGAAAAAGAAAAGTTGTGATAATAACAATTAAGAGTTGACATGCCGTAATAAGGCTAACTTCACTTGCAGGCTTTCAGGTGTGAATATCAACTCTCAGATTTAAAAAATCGGCTTAAGAACATCCTTAAGTAACTTTTCTTAAAGACTATTAACTAGAAAGCAATGATACCTTCAAATAAGGATCACTAGTTGTTTCATAATAGATGAGCTGTGGTATTTATGAAGAACTCCCATATGTATGACGAGGGGATTTCATGTCTTGGGACCCATCGTCAGTCGTCAATTTTAAGCACATCATGTTGCAAAGGATGTAACGTTGTATAATTGTATGGTAAGTTTGTCGTGCTCTTTTGAGTCATTTGTGATAAAACTACTGCATCATCCATACAACAATTACAACTGTTGTAATGATGAGAAATGGCCTCTCTCTCTCTCTCTCACACCACATTGAAAGAAAAGAAGAATAAGATTAAAAAGTCTCTTTGGATACAAAAAAGAAATGAACGGCACATAAAAGTCTCTAATTTAATTAAGGGCTATTAATTGATAAATAATAAATTGCCCTTGATGCTACTTTTATAGTCATACTGACTTTTTTATGTATTAAAATGGTATTTCTCATAAGACAAAACAGTCCTTCTTGGATTTTTTCCCTCATTTCTTATTTCATTATGGAAGTCGTATTAAAAGATTGTGAGAATTTAGTTAATTTATTGGGGACAGCCTAATTTTGCTCGGAGTTTCTCGGTTTAACTTAAGAGAGTTGCGTTAAATAGGTATTTTGAAGCTGCACCATTTTATTGTATTTTTATATTACTATTAGTTTTTTGTAATATTTATACTGTAAGTCAATGAAAAAATGTTATTTTTAACGCCATAATGCTTATTTATATGCAATCAGATGTAATTATATATATATATATATTCATAATATAAAGTAAAGGATATAATATAATTTCATCTAATGAAAGGGCAAATCCTATGCGAGGTCTACAAATAAATATATCTAAGGTCGATTTATATTTATAGGGTTGAAAATTATTCTCAGGCTAAAATAAAACGATGAATACGCATGTCTCCTGAACGCAAACTATAAGCGGAAAAGGGGGATTGAATTTAAAAAATAGTCTTATTAGACGATTTATAGGGAGACTAACTAATGAGATTCAAGAACAACGCAATAATGCTCGTATTACGAAAAATACTTAGAAATGATAATTGACCAATCAGTTTACCCTATCTCACGATGGAAGCAGGTCAATTTATCTTTTTTGTAATTCAACCCTTCCTGAAAATAAAATCTTTATGACCAAGAAGACAGCTTAATCAATATAATAACTTTATTCTTTAATGGACGTTTGTTTGTCTGGCTCCTTAGAGTATCAAATATTAAATTAGTCTGATACGTTAGAGAGATTCTTACAATCTCCATGTTATCCATTAAAGCAGCAGGTGAACTATTTGTGCGAGTCCGGCGTCCCATGGACTTTATATGTGAGTTGACTGGTAAATAATTCAAGAATGGCTTACCATTTTTCGCATCAATAATGACAAAGTGTCGAAAGAATGGTAACAAAGAGCACTGCTTGTTTTTTCTACAATATTGAATATATAAATACTTGTTAGTATTCTTTGAATATTTGCTCTCAATGTTTTCAAAAATTGCACCATGATTGTGAAGCACCGACTTTTTATATCTGGATGCACGTCAATGTCACTCTAAAAGAAGAATGAATATAAATTACATTTATAAGCATTATCATGTTATTTTATTAGCTGCCCTGTAAATGCTATAATAATAAAAAGGGGGAAACTATCACGCAACCTCGCACTGCAATTTTCATAATTTTTTTAAAATATTAAACAACAGCTGATGAATAAAGAGTAAATATTTCCATCCCTTCATATGTTTTAAAGTCCTTGGCTTCCCTTTTAAAGGTTGCATTTATTTCATTAAAACACTAAGTTATTGCAAATTCCATTTTTTAAATATATGAGAATGTAATGATGAGATATTAAAATCCCTTTTTATGTTTAGACTCTCCAGGATCCCGCAAGACAACCAATCGGATGACTACACTCCACGAAGAAGATACCACAAAGGGAGACGATGAATCTGAAGCATCAATGCTGACGAAAGTAAGTCGATTATCTTAGTTTACAAATATTGTCGGAGAAAAAAAATACTTTTTCCTTTTCCATAAATTCTTTGGAAATTAAATCAATTTCGAAATTATGATTATTTAAACGATTGTCCCGGGAGCTTTTCAATAAAGTTAAATGACTCAACGAATGGAAGTCATGTCTATGGTCAAATTGCTGAGGTGAAGAAGGAGTTATTTTTCTTTTTTTTAGAACTGTCAAATACGACATGAAATGGCAATTTTAAGAAAACAAAAGAAATGTCAGCAAAAAAAAAACTCTGTAAAAAGTGTTCTTATGAAAATCACTCTTCGAAACAGTATTAACTCGAATTCATATTTTTAGCATAGCTTCAGCATATGATTTGATTCGTTATGATAATAAAGAAACCTCTATCTAGGTATTGGTTACTTTTTTCTTTGATGCATAAGCTATCAAATGTTGTAGAAATAATTGGTACTTTATATGGATAATAAAACTTTTACTTATATCAAAGATTCGATTATTACATATCAACCCTTTGGCAAATACGTGAGCGGCGCCATCTATACAATAAAAATAATTCTCATTGATCTACAACCATTTCCTTCCAACGAAAAAAAAAGGTTCAAAAAGTACTCTTATCTTCACTTTTCTACTTTTAAATATAAAACAACTTAAGTTCAACTTTTATTAAAGCTTTTTTTAATAATCTTCCCCCAATACGCACATATTTCCATTGATGAATCCTAAGCCCAATCTGCCATATCCAATCATCACTCTAAAACAAATCTCCTCTCAAGCTCAATCAAGTACATGTTCCCTTGAATTAGCCTATATGTGAATGAAATATATGTTCTATATTTTTTATTTCAACCATGTTTAGGAAAAATAATGATCAGTTTCACAGCAAAATTGCCAGGGAACAAGGTGTATTTCTGATATTTGAATGATTTATTTTTTAATTGAATTATTTTTAATAATTACTATGTATACCAGGGGTCGGCAACCCAAAATGTTGAAAAAGCCATAACGGACCCAAAAAATAAGAAAAAATGTGTCTGGAGCCGCAAAAATTTAATTCCTAAAATGACCTTCATACGGTGCACTTTTTGGTCCTATATATTGTCCTATCCTATCTTTTCCCCATTATCTAACGTTTTTGGAAGAGCTCCAGGGAGCCACAAAGGCAGCTCTAAAGAGCTGCATGAGGCTCTAGAACCGCGGGTTGCCAACCCCTGATCTATACTAATATAAAAGAATTACGTTCGTTCGTTCGTTTCCCTCTATCTCCCGAACGATTCAATAGATCTTGACAAAATATTCAGTGAATAGTTTTGAGAGCTCAGAGAATGCTTTAGTGGGGCTGTAAACTCCTGGAAAATTCGCCATCACCGTACTCATTTTATTCGCCAAAACGTTTTTTGACGATTTTATAAAATTGCCAAGTTCGATTTTGACCAAATTTTCTGTGGATGATTTTGAGGTGAAAGGATTTTTCCTTGAAAGGGGTTTTTGTTTGAGAGGGTGATTACCTGAAAATTAATTTCCATGTGAATGCATAAAAATCACATGCAATGACATCACTATAATTATTCGTTTGATTTTTTTTCTATTCCAGAGACTATTTTCAAGTAGGAAAATCCCGAGCAGCGCCGGGTAACATCCGCTAGTACTTTATAAAGCATTTTGTCAAAGTTATTTTTATGCTGAAACTAAAGCAAAAACATGATATAAGGATATTAAAATCCCAAGAAAAAAAATACTTACTTTGAACAACACTTTTAAGTAATATATTAAACTAAACTCTAAAAAATATATTTCGAATAACAAAAAAAGGAGTTTTTAGGAAAATTGTTTGATAGTCTACTGCTTAATATATATTTATAATAAACCGATTAATCTTGGATAGTCTAAATAGATTGAATGTCATTATGCTATTTTATTTTAATGTAAAAGATAATTTAATCAATTATTCATTATAAACAGCATTTAAGAAATTGCAAAGAGTTATTTACTATTTCTTCTCCAAAAATAAGTAAATGAAAAAAGTATTGTTAAGAGTCTTTTGTAGTCAAGTTGGTCGGGACCCAAACAAAGTATTAATTCACACTGTTTCATAATTTTAAAATTATGTATCATGCTATCATGTATCAGAATTGCCTTTTTTGTTTCCATAAAAAGCCGTTCTTTTCCTCAACTGATTGACTAAATGAGATGATTGAGTTCACTTTTTAAATCTTTAATATATATAATTGTGTATATTTTATCAATGGTTCCTTATAAAATAGTATTTAACAAATCACAAGCAGTCGGGTTGGGTTACGATGATGATGATGATGAATATTAAATGATGATTCCCTCAACTCGGCAGTGCTCGCAGTCTCTGGATCAGAAGGGATGTAAGGAGTGAGAGGCCAAAGACCCCGCTTTGGTTATGCGTTTCCCCGGCGCGGCCCGTGGGTCCGTTGCAGAGGTCCTTGTTGCAGCACCGGGCGCGGACCCGCGTTCTGTACTTCTCACTCAGAGTCATTTCCCAGGTGTGCAGAAAGAATTTCCCGCAGGTTGGGTAGGCTGGCACGGGGGCCTGGTGCACGATGCTCCCGTTGCGCATCTTGATTTCTATGCAGTGTGTGTAGAGTCCGCCTCGGTCCCGGAGGTCGCGAACCGTGTCCACGGGACGACGAAGCGTGCCCGGACAGTTGTTGCGCGGGTTCTCCAGGGCGTCGCAGCGGTAGCATTTGATGGCAGAGCCCTCTGGCGGAAGGAAGCAGAGAAGCAAAAGGAATAGCCGCCATAGTGCGGCGGCCGTAAAAGGCTCATCCATGAAGGATCTTTAGGATGGTCCCATCCCTTCCGTTTCCCCCTCCTCTTATTCCGGACACAGAAACACACAGAGAAATCCCTTCATCATAACTCTTTTTCACTCACTCTCTCTATCGCTCTCTCAGATACTAAAGTTCCCTTTTCCCCTTCCCTAAGCTCAACTCTCTGATTCCCTCTTTGCCTTTTTTCTCCAAGCGAAGACGCGAGAGAAAGAGAGAGAGAAAAAGCCGTTCGGGGGCTACAATATATCTCACAAAAAGAAAACATCCTCGAAGACGACATTAATAGCCGCATAATGGAGGAAGTGCCCACAAATTATATTGGAGGCATTATATGTTTAACTCATGTTTTTATTTAAATTTGCCAGTGCAATCCTTGCGTCAGATGAATTGTAAGATGTATAAGGCGGCAGACAATCAAGCTTAAGACTGGGCATTTATTTTTGAAAAAAATATTTATTATATAATTTTAAAATAAGTTTGTAAGGGCTTGGAAAGGAAGGAAGACATTTTATTATATCAAAACATGGATTTTCAGAGCTCCAATGTCAATAAAACAAAGAAAACCCGACAAAGTGTCAAGACTGTATTCAAGATTTAAAGAGGAATAATTAAACGTATGGTTTATTAATTCAAATAGTCCCAACTCAAAGTATAAATTACCATTTTTTGTATACTTATATTCCTTATCAAAAACAGATACATCTAAAAATATAACTTAAAAGGACTAATGTTAGTACCGTTATAATACTTATTCATATGCATGCGGATGAAGTTCTATCGAACTAAATATCTAAAAAAACATAGTGGCAACGTGCTGAACTATCAAACTATCGAGTTCAACACCTCCTGAGAGGAAAAAGTAAATACTGAATAGCCTCATGGAAAATGTCCGATTTAACATAATTCATTATTGCTTAGTCATATCACCACGGTGTGAAATTGTGATTTGGTTACTTATATCATAATAATCTCAGACTGTAAGAATCATATAATTGACCTCAGTTGAAAGCCCCATTCTAAATGAGATAAAAATAAGAATAGCGTTTGGGATGTGAAACATCTGCAATATTTTAATATATGAAGAAGCTGTTTGAGATGCCTTCTGCAGAAGTGGTGGTGCTGAGGATTGGATTGTTTCTCTTTTTCCCTCTTATACACAGCGTCAATATCTTAAGGAAAAAGGGGATTCTTATCACTATACTACGTACATACATATTTAAAAAGCAAAATCCTGCCTGTATAAATCTCATATTCCTTATTTCTTTAAATCATATTTCCTTCTCTGCACTTCTCAAAACTTTAAAGCACATTTAAATTTATACATATATATATAGTTGTTTTTTTCAACAAGTTTGGCATTGAAATTTATGTATGTATTGAGCAGTTTTGATGGTGTTGTTGCTATATATAAATGTGCGAAGAGAAAAAAAATGCTTTAGAGGCACTTGAAGCCTACCAGCAATGTGAGAGAGGCAAGTTTTCTTAAGACGCTTTTGAATACTATTCAGAGCATTGTTTGGACTTTCTGCTAAAAGAAAATAGGATATATATTTATTTTCCTGATTAAAATCCCTTCTTTTTGTAGGCGGATGATTGTAAAATTGAATACAATTTAAAAAAATAAGAGCACATATTTAATAAAATTAGTTATGGGCGTATGCATAAAATCATAAATTAATTTTTTTTTTTGGTAAAAAATGACTGTCTTTCTCTCTCTCTCTCTCTCTCTATATATATATATATATATAGTTATGAGCTCAATTTGTATTCAATACCAAGAGGAATGTCTAAAATCCCTTTAATGCCCCTCCAATAATATTTTAGGTATTTGGATTAAATCTACTGAGATCCCATTTCAATATTGATGCTACTAAACCCTAAAATTTTGCCTGAAATGATGAGTGGCGAACATCTGTACCGGATGAGGATTACTTCTATGTTTTTGAAATATATGTGTTTATAGTAGTATTTATGAACTTAAGGATTTCATTTGTATAGCAATGTTACCATGCATAAGAAGAATAACTTGTGTGTTTCGGCATACGAATTCATTTTATGTATGTGCTAGCAATATTTGCTCTTACTAAAAAACAATAACAAATACATTCAGATTGATTTTTGAAAGTAGCAATCGATAAGTTCTTCAATAATGTAAAGTCTTTGCAAAATCAATGAAATTAATAAACTTTGAATAAGATAGTTATTTTTTTTATCCAACAAAAAAAATAACTGTTCCTTTTTATTACGTTTATACTGCTATTGAAAATTATGATATTTACCGCGGCTGTTATATTTGTAAGACACAATAAAAAAAAGAAAATACCAAAAACTGATAGTTTTTGCTATTATTCTTATTTTGATTCATTCGTTGTTTACATTAGTTTGTCGTCAAAGTCTAATAGGGAGAAGTTAACTCAATGCTTCCAATTTGAAGGCTTCCCCAGTAGGAATGAAGCTCACAAAAGAGGTGGATGAAGAAAAAAAAACAATGTTGAGGGTTCTAAAAAGAATTTTTTATATATCTACAAGTTCTATAGATTCAAGGGCAAACACCAAAAAGGAGAAAAACGTGTTCATTACAACACTTATCGGATGACATTTTTTTAACTAAAAGGAGAATGACTAAGCAGGGAGGCAACCTCAAAAATTGCTATTATCCAATTCATAGAAATGGAAATCTGGATTTTAGCCTTGGTGTTTAAAGATTCTATGACTGTTTTGGCCGTGAAAAAGAGAGAGAGAGGTAAAGAGAGGGATAGAAGGAAAGAGAGAGGGAGAGAGAGAGAAGTCTCTCTCTCACTTTTTCTTTCTCCATCTCTTTCCTCCTCTTTCTCTCTCTCTCTCTCTTCCTCTCTTTTTCCTTCTATCCCTCTCTTTACCCCTCTCTCTTTTTCACAGCCAAAAACGGGTCATAGAATCTGTAAGCACCAAGGCTAAGCTCCAGATGTCCATTCTAACAATTCAGCTGGGATTACTTAGCGATATTCGGAATTTCAGAACATCGGTAGAAACAGTAGTAAATTTATTTTAGCAGAATACATTTCATTTTCTATTTTTAAGAATTTCCAAATTCCGATTTCAGTATCTATGCCAATTGGTAGCAATATATGTTTTTGTAGTTCTATACTATCCCGAATTAATATCATTTAAAGAAATAACTAATAGACATTTCAGTATATAATGATTAAATCGGTATAAAAAAGCAAGAAAAAAACATAAAAATGAAATCGATTCTCTGCTAAAAGCATTATGTATAATTTGTAATTGTTTTTTAAAGAGTCGGTTGATTTACGTATTGGAATGAACTCCTGAAACCAATTGTCTATTATTTCTTTAGAATCACAACCCTATAAACTTTTATTCTCTAAAAATGATATTAACATTACAAAATAGAAAATCAGCCCGCCTTGACAACATGAATTCAGATTTGAAAATATGTTACTTTATATTAGAAACAATTGTATTTGTGCTACAACATCGTAATGTTTTATACGGTAATAAATAAATAACTAAATTTTTATTTTACACTTCCCTAGATACCGATTGATATTTGATATTTTGTTAGATTGGTACTATCAGAGAAATAATTTTTTCTACCGATATACATCATTTTAATAATTTCCAAATACCAATTTATGTCCATCGGTAGCGTTAAATTGTGAGAATTTTTATTTCTGGAAAATGAATTGCTTATACATGGTGAAAGGCTTGGATCAAGAAAATTGAAAACATCTTAATCTCACCCTCCTCACTCGTTTATTTCATGGAGAGGTATAATATTTTTCAAAATATGATACTTGATTTTCATTCATTTAAATCTCGCTCAGCCTCGACCATAGACTCTTTTATGTAAAAAACCCTATGGCAGGCATTGGCAAGAAAATTCTGAATCACGTTGGTCACATCATCAAGAAAGTCAACCTTGAAGAAATATAAATTGTTGTTGACATGCCCGTTAGACCCCCATTTACCCTAGATATAGTAGTTCAATGGATTTAGTTCTAGTAAGCTTGGAGGCCAGAAGTCTCCTGGGAAGAGTGTGTCTTCATTTATCATAAATATTATTTTGTGCAAATGAGAGTTGTCAGCTGGCTCCCATCCTGCTGTGGTTAAAAAATGGACCACATATGTGATGTCACTCACTATTGCAATAAATTGTAAAACGGTTTAAGAGGAGTTAGAGATCAAGTGGTATCTTCCCTCCTGGATTTGGGCTGGCGAAATAATCAAATTCATGCCATCAACTTCAGCACAATATCTAAGCCTGATTAAATCAATTGCTAGAAGATATAAACGTTTTATGTCAAGAACGGCCTTATTGTGATTATTTTTATCTTTTTCGTCTTATTGTCCCTTTATAAAAGGTTATTTATTTCTAGGCAGTAATTATGAACTATAATGTTCATTTATGTATTGCTTTCACGAAACTGCCTAGTTTTATGTTTTTATTTATTTATTATCGTATTATCTTATGTGTATTTTATCTACACTGTTTGTTGATGATAAATAAAAATCTTAAGCGAAAAAAAAACCCCGGTTTTTAAGCATATTGCTTTTTATAGATAAAATATATATTATTCGTAGAATAATAATACTAATACTACAGAAACAACCCCCCAAAGTTATTTCAAACTTTAAGCAAATATAAATTCTCATTATTATAATTATAATAGTTTGTTAATGCATGCAAAAGGTGAAACCAAAATCAAGTTACTCCCATCTGTATACAAGAGAAGCCAATATATGTATATTTAGATATAAAGTACTCATGTTCTAATAAGGGGCCTCCAAAAGAAAGGACCCCTTACCCTTAGTAAATACACACAAATAAAGCCTTTAAAGGCCATCACACAGATGCTACCAGCAGACTCTACATTGCTGGGTAAATGAATCATATTGCTATAGTCATAAATGTACAACAAATAATACAAAAATAGTTCTTATGATTATATGCTCAATTATTGCGTCTATTCCTTGTACGTCATTGAATATCTCAGATATGTATTATTACATAATGTGCTCATTGGGATAAGGAAGGGTCCTTGGGTTCAACAAAGCTCAAGTGAGCATTCCTCCTCACTTTAAGGAAGTGTTATTTCTTTATTCCGTCCTCTATTATGTCGACCTATTTAAAGAATTAGAAGCACAATTTACTCATCAAAAGGGGGGGGGGGGAGCGAGCAGCTGTTGATTTTGATTGGCGTAGATAATAAAGGTGTCAAAAAAAATCTTCCTTTTGTATTGAATTATTTAAATATATGTTTAAATAAGTAGTCTTTCCTTTACAAGATATTGTGAATAATTTACATTCGAGAAGTCTTACGATCGTGTACATTAAGTTTATATTAAAATTATTATTATAAAATACAAAATAGAGTTAAAGGCTTCGGTTATCCGAGCACTAGGATTAGTTTCATGATTACTAAAGTCTTCATTGTATTTAAAGTATATTTTATATGTATAAATACAATACCTTAGAAGAAAAATGGGATGCGTATGAATATAAATGCGACTGTCTTGATAATTTGGATTCTATAACATATGGTAATTCCCGTATTATTTCAGAAAGAACGCCCTTTCTATCGAAATATATGATAGCCCCTGTAAATCAATCGATAAAACGAATTGAGAGTCTATACTTATTATATATTTGAAAGGTCATAGTTGCTCCTTTGGATTATGGATTTTTATCTAAATTGAGAAACAATTCCATGAATTGTATAAGTAATATCCTTATAAAATAATTATGATCATAGTAGAATAAATTAAAAGCTTACTTCATTATTTTTCTCATTTTCAAAGTAAAATTTTGAATTTTTTTTGAAAACTTCTGTGTGAAGAGTCAAAATTATTTTTCATAGTCTTGTTAAGTCATTTAAATTTAATATGTATGTTATTTCAAACCTGCCCTTAAATTTTCGACCTTTCTAAATATTTTTGATCATCTTTTTTTTTACTTTTACACCATTTTTCTTATTTTTTTTGTAAGATTTTTTTAGATTTTTGGGGGTTTATTTATAGTTTTGTTTACAAATTGATTTGCATTTTTATATCTTATATTATACTAAAAAATTCATCGGTTTTACCCTCATCGACAAGGTCCTTATCAAGAAATATTGTACATGGAAATAAAAATGGTACGACGCTCTATCTATTGTATAAAGGACAACTGTCTTTTATAACAACATAAATAAACATTTAATTATCTCTCATAAAAATTAAAGTTTTGGAACTCAAGAAAAGTATTAATAAAGTATTACTTGTGTTCACTCACGATATACTATTAAGACCCTCGAAGTAAACAAGATATGGGTTTTCTAAATGGACACCCAAAAATCCCTTCATGTCATTAACCCAATTGACTAAAACAATTTTTATTGCCAAAAAGCTATGCATTCATAAGCACACGCAAAAAAACATATTGTAAGAATGGGTGAACATTAATGGACCCTCAAAAATAGAACAAAAGTAATAATTTATTATTTGAGAGCTGCGAAGAACAATGGCAAAAGTATGATAAATCAAGTCCAACTGAATGGCCTGCCCCTAAAGCTGGTACTTAATGATAAACAAAATATGGAGTTGGGCATACGCCGTAATCAGGGTTATATATTCTCTCTATGCTCAAAAGACCAAGGCAAATGATGAGCACCATTTTAGACTCATTGATATTTTACTTTAGAGTGACAGCTTTTTTTTTTGACACAGTTCATATAAATATATATATAAAACAAAGGAAATATATATTATGTGATGCTAATACGAATTATCATGAATAAACATTTTAGTTTAAAATTTAAGCATCACAAATGAACACACTATTATTTTAAAAAACTATAATTAAAACTGATAGCACATTATAAAATTTCCAATAAACGTATTAAAACATTAATTATTTAAAATCCTTAATTTTTTTAAAAGTCTTTTGATGATGGAGAGGGGAGAACGGGAAGGGAAATATCGGATTTCTTGGGCTCCATAAGTCCAAGAATCATCCTTTGTAGATGGGATCCTAAGGTCCAGGGAACCATATCTCGCCGTAGCTGCCAGGAATATTGCCTTCAAATTTGGAGGCTGAAGAGGTTGGTAGTCCGCTAACCTTTTGCAACTAGCGAGTTTGCACCCAGAAGAGCACTATTTATGGCCTTGGTTCGAGAGGACAGTATTTTGCCGCCACAGATTCCAAATAGAACGGACGCCTTCAAATATTTGTCCGCTTCTTCTTTGTCCAGACCTCTCCCATAAAGTTTAACAAAGTGTTTTATAATATTAACTGAACGACACTCAACGAAAGCGTGTAAAATCGAATTATAAATAGTGCCACAATCTTTACATGGGCGATAAAATCGAATAATTGGCCGAAATCAATATTTGCGCCGTGAAATGGTTCCATCAATTATTTCTGCTAGGGAATCTTTTATCCGCTTTTCCCATGAGCCCGGAAGGTCAAGAAGCCTGAGAAATTCACGACAAATATCTTTACTCTCCCTTAAACCCAAACGATCTTGGCCATTCAATTTCAAATACCAGGGTGAGCACCATTTTAGACTCATTGATCTTTTATTTTAGAATGACAGCTTTTTTCATAGATTGATATTATGTATAAAATCCGAAGCTTATCCCTAACAAAAAAGTAAATAAACATTGTAAAATAAATTGATAAGCGCTGCTTATGTTTGAAACTAATATACACTATTTGCAACCAAAAAAAAATAATATATATATATATATATATATATATATATATATATATATATATATATATATATATATATATATATATATATATATATATATATATAGATATAGATAGATAGATAGATATATAAATAGATATACATAGATATATTCATGCAATGAACCAAAAATATTATTTTAGGGCTAAACCATTTGGGTTGAAAGAAAAACCTTCAGTGTGTGCTTAAAAAGTAAAGTTTAAATATATGCTTTCTCTTCACAATAGCCTTTGATCCCATAGTAGCATTTTTATAATCAAGAAAGAGAAAAAAATACATATTGACCACTTCACACATTTTCTTTCAAAAAAGGAGTTAATTATACCACTTTTTTCTTAAGGAGGTACTCAAAAGAAAGAAAAGCAGAAACGTGGATTTAAATAGGTATTATAAAGAAATCGGTGTTATTTTTCTAGTGTATTAGGAAATTGTATAAATGAAATTTGTGTCAGGGAAGTGTGTTAAGTTTTATTGATTCCTTTCATTTATACGTGATAAATGACGAATAAATTTAAGAATAACTTATTTAAAATCCCTTTGCTATGTTTATTATATTGATATCATTCACAACTCCAATTTTTATCGATGAAAACCAATCAATTTAAATGAAAAAATGTATTTTTAACAAAGCAATCAATCTACAGATAAGTGGAAAAATTTGGTGCGAGTCTCTTTAGCTCTTAATTGTGTTCATTACAATCTCCTACCCGAGTTCCAACAAATTCAAGATAGTAACTTTATAGTTGCTTACATATACATAATCTTTGAAAGGTATGGTGGATACATTGTTTCTGAATTTTTTTATTTAAATAGTCAGTTATTAATGAAGCTTTGAACCAAATTTAAACTTTTTAGATTTAATACAATGTATGATATTTATAGCTTATAATTATATTCATTAAGAAAGATTAAAAGATTTAGAAATTATATGAAAATACAAATATCGGATTAAGATATTACATTTAAAAAAAACATACTAAATCATACATTCATCTTGGAAGATAAGTTTATAACAAATTTCCGCCACTGGCCCACACATCCTCACAGCCAGAAGTAATGTTAAAAAACGCATGGTACTTCCTGTGTCATCATTTTACAAGTATTAGACTGATTTTAAATTTTGTAAGTTGCTTTAAAACGCATGTGACACATGCTTACACCTCATTACAATCACACTACAATTACATTACAATCACACCTTGCAATACACTTAACAAAAAAGAAATTACAAGATCATATTTTCCCCCTGTGTGAGTCAATGAATTTGATTAAAATTACTAATTTCGTTTTCATACAGCCCTTAGTCGAAAATATAAGGTATGAGCAATGTAAGTTTTTGTGTTTGTTGTCCGTTGCTTAATTTATAATATAGTTAGTAGCAAGAGCTGTACAAGGAATTTTTATCTATTATGTAATTTATTTGGTTTGTAACTTTTTTCATATTTATTCATACATAAATTATTATGCCAATTCATGAAATTACTAGAGAGAGAAAAATAATATATTCTTTAATTTTGTTGACATATAAATTGAGACAATAACTTTAAGAGAAATCCTCAGGCTATCTCTGCATTAATCAAAGGCCAATAAGCCTTTTTTTTTGCCTATTGGTTCGATAGAATTGCATCCGACAGGATATAAATAAGCATTTATAGCATTAAAATTAGTCTATCGAACCTAGGACCAATAAGCCTTTATCAATAATATTTGCAACTTAGATAACATACAACATTGCAGATTATCGTCCTGGAGGGACACTAAAGTATCTCTGCATTCTTAATCCAAGGACTTCATGGAGGGTGCACTTCATAAAAGCGCATTCCATTCTGATCAATAAAAAATGCATTAGTTCAATATGCATTATTATTATTGTTATTATCACATCATATATAGTTCTCTTTATTTATCTGCACAATTATCCTATTTTCACACGGCGAATAAATATGTGATTGAATAGTACAACTGAAGAAGACGCCTATTTTTCTGCCCCTTGCAATCCTATTGTTCGGCTCATCTGCATAGTTTAAGGTGCTCTCTTTTTTCTAAAATGACAATAGATGATTTATATTAAACTTATAAGGCAAAATAGTCATAGGAAAAAAGATAAATAATTCGAGGACTTCTATAAAGCATAGGCAAAATGAAGAATTTGAATACCTTTAGGATCTGAAGGGTGAATAAAGCTCTCATGATGTAGAATGCTTTCATGATGTATATAACAATTATGGATTGTTGGAGGGCGATTCATTCATTTATTTCGTATCAGTTGTAAGGACAGTAATATACAAATTTGGAATGTGTTAATTAATTTTATTATACGGCTGTTACTATGTCATGTAACATTTGTTAGGATAGAAATATTCTTTGAACTTATTTAACATAACATGAAGAATATACTCATTTTATTATATTATTGATATGTTTAATGGTTAAATAACATATTTTTTTAAGAAATGGGTCATTTATTTAAAAATGATGGATACAATAAAAAATAATTAAAATAGCAAGAGGGGTCGTGATACTAAAATCATAAATAAGCAAAAATAATTTTTAACTACTATGTTATTTATGTTTTTCATAATACAATTTGTCTTTGAACGTTAAAAATAATTTATATATACCTTTGTATATAATTTATGAAATAAATAAGACCTGCTTTTGAGAAAAAAAAGTATATATGTACAGGGTTAGCCACTTAAATTTACACAAACTTTAACTGCGTGCTGACAATTAAGAAGGTTGAGATAGCAAATGAATCATTCTTGTTGATAGCCAAGGTAAGCAGCTTTCGGATAAGCTTGTTTACTATTTGATCCGTTGAGTATTAACAATGGACAGCCAGAAGGACGACGATATGTGAATTGCGGCGCGCGGGTCACAGTGCTGCCGCCATCTTCAAGATGACCCAATACAACCGGAAGACCGTCTACAACGTGGTCAAGACCTTTGACGAGGAGGGAAGACCACGAGAAGGACCACAGTCCAAGGAGCGATAAATTCGGACTCCTAGGTTCGTGGCAGGACTGAAACGGTCTATTAGGAGGACGCCGACCACCAAAATGACGAAGCTTGCGAAGGACCGCAATGTCAGCCACACCACCATCAGGAGAGCAGTCAAAGATGATCTGAACTATAGATCTAGGTGTAAATGCGTGAAACACTTGCTGACAGCGCAAAATAAGGCTGATAGGGGTCCAAAGGCTGCAAGATCTTGAACGACCTGAAGAGCAAGGGACATTACTTGCAGTTTACAGTGACGAAAAGATATTCGCTGTAGACGAGTCCATAACCGCCGAAACGACCGCTGGATCTGCCAGGACCCCAAGGAGGTCAAGCCGACCATATCCAGCAAGAAACCAGCCGCGGTCATGACGTTGGCGGTCATCAGGCAGCGAGGGGGACGTAATGGTGCCGCACTTCTTCCAGGCCAACGAAACCGTCAATAAAACCGTGTATTTGGACGTCCTGAAGCGAGTTGTTGTACCGTGGATGAAGAAGACGGCTGGCGAGCGCAATACACTTTCAGCAGGACAGTGCACCAGCCCACAAAGCGAAAACGGTCCAGAACTACCTGGAGGCCAACACTGCCACTTCTGGCCACCCACGTTTTGGCCTGCCAATCGCCGGACCTCAACCCATGTGACTTCTACCTGTGGGAAGGGTCGATGGGATAGCTTGCAACACCTACCAAAGTCAACGGTATCGTTGAAGGCCTCAATCAAGCGCACGATGGCCTCCTTGACCCGCGCAAGGTGTCCAAGGCTGTCAAAAGCTTCCGGCGCGAGTGGAGACCGTATTGAGTTAGACGGCGAACACTACGAATAATCGACGGCCAGATAGTTCACCTCCATTTTTTTGTTTTTGTTTGTTTGTCTTACATTTCCGCGTTATTGGTCTGGACGTAGTAAAAGTTTGTGTAAATTTAAGTGACTAACCCTGTATATTCATTATAAATATTTTAATCACCGTATTGATACTAAATGACGTTACTATCATATATATTTATATGTTTTTACTATAGAGCATTTGTTAGCGCCGCGACAGCGCTTCACCAAGTCAAATACTTACACTAAAATATCATTGTCAATTTTTTTTTAGATTCTTATAAGTCAGTATAGTTTACACAAAACTGCACATAATATTAAAGGTTATTAATATTATATTATCATCTGGCTTGAATTGTTTCGTGCCTTTTTGATCGATAGAATTGCATCCGTGTGAATGTAAATAAGAAATATAGCGTGTAAACTAGTCCCCAGAGCATAAGTTGAAGATGCCTCAGGTCACTGAGCTATCTAATTCCATGGATGTATTTTTTTTTTAAATATCATGTTCGTTTTTATGTAAATAAAATAAAATAAATACATAAAACCAGAGCAAATGCGTAATAAAAATAATTAACATTTTTAGTTTAAATTTTTGCTCTGGGTTGAACGCACAAAATAAAATATTATATAATATCAGGTAAAGGCTATCAAATTACACAAAAAAATTGCGGAGCAACTATTTTTTTATTTTTTTGCCCCCATATGGTTCGACAGAATTGCATCCGACTGGATATAATAAGAATAATAACATTAAAATTAGTCTATTGAACCTAGGATCTTATCATGAGGTAAACCAAAAATGACCATCCCCTCTCGGGATTCGAACCTGCGCCCCCAACATTGTATTTTCAATGTTTTAAAAGATTATACTCGTTTGCTTAAATAATAATTCTTGTTGAACAATGGAGACGAAAATACTCTATATTTAAGTTTTCCTGACAGATGTCTTTATAATATGCAATTCCTCACCTCTCAAATAGTTGGTTGAAAACAATACCGCCAATATAACAATAGATTTATTGGATTTAACACGTAGTGGATATGATTGTAATCTATAATTTACTTTTACATTAAAGGCTTTCAAAATATAATATCGTAATACTATGGATTTTCAAAGTAAGAGATACTTTTTCTAGTTTAAATTGATGTCTGGTGGTCCTAATGGGGTATATTTCAATAATATTCTTGTGAAACACATGGATATCATTTCATAATATATAAATTAGAGGGTATCAATTTATAATAATTAAAATGTGATGTTTTATTGAAGCATCAAAATAATTAGCTTTAAACTTCTTTTTATAACTCATGACTTTACATTCCTCTCTTGGTCTTTTTAATATTCAATAATCATTCTATTTTTCGATGCCTTCTATGCATTCACATATTATGTACTACTACTACTAATAATAATAATATGATAAAAAGTAAGATATGAGCCTCAAAGAGTCTCCTCCTTGAGATAAATTAGCAATGTACATAGTTGTAACTTCTATGATTGCTGCTTAATCAAAAAAGGATTAGAATCCCCCCTTCTCTCTCTTCCTCCAATCAAATGATTGCAAGAGTCCTATTACAGTTTCACGAATAATAATAATAATAATATAAGAAGAAGGAATGAATTCTTATTTCCACACTATTAATCTCATTAATCTCATCGACTAATTTCATTCCTTCGTCTCATGGGGGGAGAAGAAGGAGGAGATATGTGATAAAGGCATATGCGTTTACGCATATATACTTACAATATATATAAAATTGTGTTGGGAAAGGATAAAAGGGATCTAGAGTATACTAATAGGTTTCGTGATTCATCAGAGATGTACTTTATTCATTACAAATCAGTGAATCTAAGGAAATCAAGGCCTTCTTCTCTGATAATCATACTATACTCTTGTAAAATCCCTTCTTCCTTGATTAACTCGTCTATGTTAATATCATTGTATGGCCTATTTTCGAGTCTTCGGTTGTGAAAACTCTAAAAACAAGGCTCTATGCTTGCTTAAATGTTGGAAAGGACTCAAGATTTAGAAAGGTTGTTTTATAGCCTTTATAATAATTAAGATTCCTTTTCTCTTTTTTTGGTCCTGACATGGTACATTTGGTTTACATATTCTTAGATTTATAGTCATACATTTAAAGTAGATAAACGCACCATGTTTCAACTTTAAAAGTTGACTTATAGTCTAATTTGGGCTTTAGTTCTGTTATACAATAGACAAGAATGTTACTATAATTATATTCATTATTAAGGTTATTACCTCCGCGAAGGAGTATTGTTTTCACTGGCGTTGGTTTGTTGGTTGGTTTGTTTTTCAGCAGGATAACTCAAAAAGTATGGAACGGATTCGGATGAAACTTTGTGGAGTTGTTGGAAATGCCAAAGGAACAAGTGATTAAATTTTGGCATCTCTGAGTGCAGAATTAAGATGCAACATGAGCTAAATACTAATAAATATTTCAAGTTAGCCTACTCTGCCAAGAGATGTCGCTGTGCTGTGCTCTCCTCTTGAAATCGTGTGCCAGGAGCGTCTTCCTCTTGCAATTCCGTCGAGGGGAACCCTCCCCCGTCCCTCTACGCCGCCCCAGTCGGATATTTTTGTCTTGTGAAAGTATATATATATATATTATTTGTTTACCTATAGTTGGATTATTGAAAAGAAGAAGGATTGTTTTCTTTTTGAGTATAGACTCCTTCAAAACAGATAATTCAATAACATATTGATTTTAATGGATTACAAAGTCCATAATATGGATTAACCTAATATATAATACCTATACAAAAAACAGATTACTATAAGTCAGTGTAAAAAACAGATTTAATGCTTTAAATAAGGCTCTATCATCTCATATATGATTTTTGAAAGGCTTTTCCTCTAGGAAATCAGTCTAAAGCTATTTAATTTATATTTATTTCATTATTTTTTGTACATAATGCAAATATGTACTCTTGATATACATTCCTCCTGCCTGAATTATTAACACCAACAGAGGCAAAAGTTTTTGTTTACCATACGACTTCTTAAAAGCTCTAGCTGCTATTATTTCTATCTTTCGATGCATCATTTTAATGAAGGATGTTTTTTATTGAAGCTTCTTGACTATAAACAGTGATGTAAATGAAGACTATTTTGTTTTTACAATGGATCAACTTTTAAAGCTTTAATGAATACTCCGAAGAAAAATGCCACATTTGCAGTTATTAGAGTTAGTTGACATAACTCACGTTAAATAATAAAAGCGTCTTAAGACCATCTTAAAATTGTGAAGGAATGTTAAAGGCTTAAACTATTCCATCCTAGCCCTTTTGTACACCTTTTGAAGTGAATAATATGATCTTTGGTCTCATGATGCGTCTTAAAGTGCATTATTTAAGATGTATGATATCAAAATAAAATGCTGCAGGATTATATCCTTTAAACTGATTTTCGGGCTAGAGATGTGTCCAAAAACAGAAATGTTTTTTCCTTCTCTTACTATTGCATTTACTTTTCCATGCAACGGGTATAAGTTATTATTTGCTTTTTGTTGATTCTATAATGTTTTTAAGAGGAAGAAAAGTATGAAAAATGCAAACTTCATTAATAAATAAGAGCAAAAGCATCATTTTCTCTTATTCAATATATATTATGAATATATGTGATTCCTGGCATAAAAATATTCGCAAAATATATTAAATAAATCTTCATTTTTTGTTCAAATTTTCTTTTAGTTAAACCAACAGCACCTCAAAATATTTTTTAGAATTGTCATTTGTTAGCTCTAAGGAAATCTTTAATAGTCTCTTACAGCTGTCTGAAAACAGTATAATTTCAAAATAATTCAAATATTTTATATCCTCAATTTTTTCAATACATGTAGAAAGTGCTAAATACGACATTAAATAAATATTGATTATTTGGTCTATGACGTAGATATTTTAAGATTCTGTCAAACGTATTACATTATAATAATTCAACTGTAGGGCCTCTTTTGCTCATAAAAGGTTTTATAATATATATGTCACAGCAATACAGTTCAAACAAAATATACTAAAAGAAAAAGAAAAACACAACAAGTACCCTTTTAATGGCTACTTAAAACAAAACTTAAATGGGCAGTATGTTACAATTTTTTTGTAAAAAAGCGATGACCTAAATATATCATACCAATGTCATCTTCTAGGGTTATATTTTTTGTAATCTTTTTCTCGTACCAGCACCATTTCTACAAATTATTTTTTACCTCAGTCATAAAATTTATTTAAAAATAAATGTTAAAAATATTAAAATGAATATGAAACCAAACTTATATTTATACTATCTATCCATCCATCTTTCCGTCTGTCTGTCGTCCCTGCCTATCTATATCCCTATCTATCTATCTATCTATCTATCTATCTACTATCTATCTATCTATCTATCTATCTACTATCTATCTATCTGTCTGTCTCTGTCTGTGTGTCTATCTATCTATCTATCTATCTATCTATTTACTGTCTGTCTGACTATCTGTCTGACTGACTCTCTGTCTGTCTGCCTTCCGTCTATCTATCTATCTATCTATCAATCAATCTATTTTATCCATCTATCAATCTGTCTATCTATCTATCTATCTTTATTTTTGACTAAATTTAGTTTATATAAGATGTTATATAATTGCAAAAAATCATTAATTCAAAGTTAATTTAGCGATGACAAAGTTGGTAATTGGATAAATGTTAACTCTCAAGAAGTATTTATTTTAAATAAAAAAGTATTTAATGGTATAACGAAAGGTTTTCTGACGATTGGCAAATTATATTTAAAAATTACATCACATTGATGATTTAATTATTACTGCAAATATACAATTAGAACTCTATCTAAAAGACAATATTTTAGAACTTTTTTCTGTTACAAAACTCTAAAGATATAGATAAGGTTGTGAAAGTTCATTTCACGGCAAGGATTTTTTCTTTTTTCTAATCATTATATACTTCCCGTGTGATGTCTTGATACTCCGTTTTTTGTGTTTTAGAAGACTCCTTTTTCATGCAGTCTTAATGACATGCTATATCATAATATTCCCTTGTTATTAAAAAGGAACTGAAACTGCTTGTACCTTTTTATGAGAAAAACAGTTAAAGCCTTTGTCATATCTTACAATAGAAGTAGTTTAGTCTTAAAAATTAATCGTATTTTAGTTCGAGGATAAATTAGTCAAGAGTTATTCAGGAGTTACAAATGGGGGTTCCTGTGGACTAATTTTTTGCATTCAAGTTTCTAAAGGGAAAAAAGGCTTGTTAGAAATTGTAATACTTATATTATATCAAATATTTTCATTGCCTTGATAAAGTTTTTACAACTGTTGTCTTTTTCATGATTTTTTTATTCAGCATATCGATGAAGGGTGATATATCCTAATGGATAATGTGATTGCCATTAATACTTAAGACATAAGACAAAAATCACCTTTTCATACATAAAGTTCCTCTTTTTCGACTCCGAGACTCTTAGGAACGATAGTCAGTTAATTATTTCCCTCTCTATCTGTGTATATCTCTATTCTTCCATCTATCTAACTCTCCCTCTTTTTCTTTATTTTTTCTTCCCTTTTGGTAAAAATAATAATAATATACCGTGAGTCCCTGGAACATGAAAGAGGTGTACGAAAGTAGAACGTATCTTCAATAGGCTGATATTTGTAATCGATGTTATGCCTTTTAGCTTCAAAACACTAATTGATAGCATGTATTTAAGCATTAATATGTTATAGAAAGCTTTACAGGAATAAAGTCTCAATCTATAAATTGCCAAAGATTTGTCTACATATTGAGAACCTGTGAGTATTACTTTCTAAAATAAGGTGCTTGGAAAAAAAGTATCATCCATATATCCATTTATAGGTATCCTAAGATGAGGGTCAAGAAAATGTATAAAACAACGATATATTATTTATAGTGACATGTCTTAGGTAATACAATTAAACTATTATACAACTGGATGCCTATTTTTACATGTATATAACCCGACATGCTTACACTAATGCAGCAGCCATAATACTTGTTGTAAAACTTTATACAAAAAAACTGCATGATGAATTACAAAACTCATGTTAAGTATTAACTTTTCCATTCCTTAAAACAAAGAGTATTTGTATAGAGTATTGCCATAAATTCGATATTAAAACAACAAATTAACAAGTTCTATTGGCATTATAACGTCGTCCATCATATATCATGTGAATATTCAAGTTCAAATATTCCTCTTAAGGGACACTTACTGTCAAATTAAAATCTTCTACATATTTGGTGCACATATATACCTATATATATATTTGATATGCAAAAATCCAGTCTAAATTTTGTATGTAAAACTAGAAATAACTAAAAACACATTAAGCCCAAACTTTTTTGCTTCCCTTTTTTAAAAAGATAAATAGTGTTAGTTTTTCGTTTCTCTCTTGGAGTTATAATTTACCTTAGACGACTCTTACGTCCTTAAACAGTCAGATGTAAAAGCTTTCGCATAAACGGTGCTTATATATATATATGCGGATGTTGCAACAATCCTTTTTTTGGGGTATAAAGGAAGAGTTTATACATAAACTTTCTCTCTCTTTCTAGCATGCACTCATGTTGCTCCTCCAAACAAAAAGTGAGTGCAAATTTTCTCCCTCCAAGCAGGGATTAAATATGGTTGTATGTTTGTACTCATATATGATTTTTGTATAATTATGTCGTAAAATATAATGACGAGCATGGTTTCCTCTTTTTTCACACACACACACACACAGGAACACATGGTGCCATTCCTACTGAAAAGAGGATATAATTGAATACAAGAGACAAATGTTTACTTCTTTAGGTTCCTTTTGAGATAAAAAATATATTAAAAGAGGCCACAGATGCTTCAAATCTAAAGGTTTATATATCTGATTATATGTATATATTTATTTATATAATATATATTATTTATATAAATATATATACATATATGTATAATGTAACCGGGTGTCCGATTAGAATTTACACACTCAACACTTTAAACTTTAACATGACTTAGTCCCCACCATGGGGAAGTACTGGAGCTTTTTGTATATTTTCTATTAAATACAGCCTTGGGCATCACATTTTATTCAATGTAGCCACCATTAGCAGCAATGATGGCCTCGATCCTCTTCCTGAAGGTGGAGCACGTCCTCTTGATGTAGTCCGTCGTTATCCTGTTCCACTCCTCGTCCACCGCGGTCTTCAGAGCTTCCACATTCGGGTGGCAAACAGTACAGGCCTTGCTCTCGACTTGCACCCAGAAAGAGTAGTCTAAGGGATTGGCGTCTGGGCTCTGGGGGGGCACATCTCCTTTTTCAGGTTCCTGAGGAGAGCTTGACAACGTTGGAGATGCTTTCCCTTCATGGCAGGCGTCAAGAGTGGCCTCTCCAACCTCACCAAGCTCCTCCCGCCGATCCTCTTCACGGTGTCCACCAACGTGGACTTGGGGATGCCCATGTCCCTTGCGTGCGACCGCAATGACTTCAGAGGGTCCTCCTCGATGGCCCTGATCACCTCTTCCTCGTCCAACGTCCTCTTTCCCACCCGATCCGACCTTCCTCTCCACTACCCCAGCCTTGACATTGTACACCGTTTTGCGGGAGATGCCCAACTGGCACGCGATCTCAGTTGGGGTCTGCCCTGAATCCAAAAGTGCACGGACTTGAAGTCGCCGGTCACGTTCCGAGCTCATTTTCTCAGCTATCTGTGGTCCGATTACAAAGAACTATAGCTAGTTGTTTTTAAGCTTTTAGAGGCAATAATTATGAAATATTCGGAAATTAGATAATGCAATCACTAAACCTACAGAGAGCATTAACGAGTGTGTAAATTTCAATCGGACACCCGGTATACATATATGTATATATAGATATAAATATATATCACCAAAGTCGCGAAATAGTTAATTGTATTAATCCTGAGTAGAACGGAGAATATTGAATAAGTCCAATTATATATTTTTTTAATCTACTTGATTGTAGTCAAATTAAAATTACAAATAAGACAAATAATTATATATATATATATATAACGACGTCATAAGTAATAATGCCAAAGTTGCCAAATAGCTAATTGTATTGAACCTGAGTAGAACGGAATGTATGGAATAAGTCCATTTATATATGTTATTATTAATCTACTTGATTATAGTCGAATCAAAATTATAAATAGGTCAAATAATTATTTATATATATATGTATATAAAATATGTATATATATATATATATATTATAAAGAAAGAAATTATGAGTAATAATGCCAAAGTCGCCCAATAGCTCATTGTAGTGAACCTGAGTAAACAAAATATATGGAATAAGTCCATTTATATATATATATATATATATATTATAAATCTACTTGACTCTAGTCGAAATACAATTACACAAATTCAAGAATATATCTATATATATATATAATAAATGTATTCGATTGTTAAAACAACTTTTAAAGCATACTTCTCAGTAAAAGTCGTTTATCTCGAGCTTTCTAATTATTCGTATAGAGATCATCTTCGATCTCTGATCTTATGTTATTAAAAAATCCTTTTCTGATTAATATTCGTTATAACAGCAAAAACTTTCAAACTTTGAGATCACTGATCATTGTATAGGAGAAGTTAGGACTACAGCAGCACCCAACACCCTTAGTATCCATCTCCACAACAAATTTTTCTCTTAAAAAGAAAAACATCACAACTCCCTTATTACACATCTTTTTCTCTCCAAAATTCGTGATCAAAATCCATTATTCAAGGAACCAAACAAAATAATAAGACGATGGAGAGGGGGTAACTATGAATTGAAACCACAAGGGAAAAAAGTATTATTATTAGTATGTTTCTCTCTCTCTATACAACAACATTTTTCTTTTTTTTGTGTGTGTGTGTCCATTTTTCTTACTTTCGTCCAAAGCGGGCCAACAACATTCTCATCCCTTTATATATTTTTTATGTACAAGAACTTGGATAAGACCCAGATTTTATTTTTTTAAAGAGACAAGGAAAAAATATTATTTTTTTAAAGATATATATATTAATTATTAATGGAAATTCATATATGTTTCTTCTTCCTTTGAAGAAAAGTTGGAACGTTTGAATATAAGGTGACCTCTAAGAGAGGGACAAATGTATTTACAGTCAAACGTACAGTTTTTTGTGTAAGCGAAATTTTATCCTAAGAAAAAAATAGTACTATTTCTGTGTATAGCGGCAAATTCTCTATTGATCACTTTTGGTTTGGGTTCTTTGAGTGGCCAATAGAGACACGTTTGACAATATATTTATATATATATGCATATATGTAATTATATAAATAATTTTGCATGCCGCGTAATATCAGTGTGCAACATGTTTAAGACCTTGAGGTCGGCCACGACCCTTCACACTGCCAGGACCGCAGCTAGGGTCATTGGACGCTGCGTCCCCATATAATCCATTCTGTATTGGCATTTTATTTTATTGTTTCTTTTTAATAATTTATTGTTTTCTATTTATTTAGTTTAGACTAGTTACAAATATAACTAATGTGCCCCATGGCAAATATAGTCGATTACACACACACACATATATATTTATTTGTTATAATTATGTTTATATATATATATTATATATATATGTATATATATATATATATATATATATATATATATATATATATATATATATATATATATATATATATATATATATATGTGAGAGAGATATATGTTGAAAGCGATTCATCTTATTCTTCATCAAGATGATTATAATACTAATATACATGTTCAGTCCATGCTTTTTCTAAGGAAAAATATGTAGAGGAGCACGCGATATCTGCACTATTGGGATTATGGATTCAGGAGTAAAATGATGTTTTGATGAAGAAAGGGGATATAATATGTATATATTATTATATCATCCTTGTGGATAATCTATGTAGTCTTAGTAGAAGTAGGAGTAGTAATAAAAATAATAGACTTAATGTTCTCTGAGATATTATTTACATATATATATATGTAAGTATTAAAGGGCTTTTGAGAATCATTGAGTGAATGATGAATGGTTCCTTAATGACATGTTTATTTTGGAATGCTCATAAGAAGGACAGGTGGAAGATGAAAGTCTGAGATGGGCTCTTTGTTATTATCTACAAATAAGTACACGTATTTGTTTACAAAAGTGACCACCTTCATAGCAAATGAAGCGTTATGATGATATTTATGTAAGTCAATAAAGTAGTTAATTGAAATGGCTATATGATTAATGAAGGGATGCATTCGTATAAGTTATTATGTTTTTCATTTGTTTAAATAACATCACTTATATTACTCCCGCCGTTATTTTGTATAATATATGGAGGCTGCATAGGAGAATAGGAATGATATAACCTAAATATAGCGTTACCCTCATGTACATAGTCTGATTTATGAAATATAAATAAGCATTAGGTGAAGTAGCGAATAAAAAAGCTTCTGAGGTTCAGAAGGAAGCTACCATTGGAATGCATTTTGAATTTGACTTTCTGAAGTGACAATAGTTCCATCATTGTTTTTAGTGTAATCAAATTGATACTAATAATATAAAGAAGCCTCTTTGATTCAGAAAAAGAAGAATATAAATACCTTAACGGAGCTAAAATAATAAAATATTGATTCAAAGACTTGGTTGACATGAAATAAATATATATAAATTAAATTAAACATTTCTTTGCTTCACGTTTCTTTGATGAATTGATATACGTTTTGCATTACTTAACTCAGTATACTTTTATGTATATTTAGAATATATTGTAACCCTAATTCTTGAGCAAGTACTTTTTACTCAAATTTATTTTAATGGATTGTAAACAAAGTCACAAATCAAAATAAATATATTATAATTTGTTGTACATGCCTTACCTTCTAAAGACCATTTGCTACATGTTAGAATGTATTTCTCAATTTATTTAATTTTATTCATCCAGCTAAATTGTGTTTGTATTTGTACCTAAACAACATAATTTGTACAAAATGTATAATATATGGCTTTATTGAATGCCAGGGCTATTTAAATATAATTAACAAGTGTAGGTAATGTTGCTCAAACGCCTCATAACTGTATTACTTTCCTTAAGTTAAACCTATCAATTATAGTGTTAATTTCTAAAATAAAGTACCAAAACCGTTCCAACTATTTTAAAGTGAAATCCAAAAATGACTTTATCAATAACGAACGGAAATAAAAACATAGTGCCACTGATAAGACAACAATGATTATTGTAGTAATCCCATATTTTTTTAATGATTCAGATAACTTCATTTATGTCACACAAAAAAAATATGTTGTCTCTTACCGTGTTAACAACAATGTTTTGGAAATATAATCATATGATCTTATAATTTACAGCCCTCAATATATTTTTAATATCTTTGAAATTAATAAAACATTTTCTTATACAAGAAAACATTCACATAACTAAAGCATTTGTGTACTGTGTATCCAAATAATTTAACTAATGATCTTTTAAACCAAAGGTTCTCAAAATTTTAAAAGGTTTTAATGTACACAGGGCTTTCTCGTCGTATTTAATAATAAAATGTATGCTTAAGACTCCTTACTTGTTCTAAAAATTCTGGTGGGATGCCATTTTAAATCTTCTGATTAATATGTTTCCTAAACTATTTAAGGGACCTCAGAAATCATCTTGCGATCACGCTGTTGATGCTGGCTTCTTCTTTTTTACCCTACAATATGGTAATTGGCTATTTACCTACCATGTTCAAAACAAAGCCTTCATTGACGTCATTTGTCAAACTTTGTCCCCCTCCCTCACCCATACGAACCAGTATACTGAATGGTGTTCTTATACATTCAATTTAACTGCCATATGCTTCCAAGGCCCTTGAATAGAGGAACGTATACGATCACCTAGGATGTAATTGATGAATAACAGCATTACCCTTTATCATAGATATGTATGGTTCCTAAATAATGATGAATTCCACAACTTTTGCAATCTACTTCCATTACCCACAAACATCCCTTTATATATTTTTGCAAAGCTCCAAGTGAATGGAACTCTGTTGAGATGATGATGCCGTTTAAAGAGGGAAGAGGAAAAACAAACAAACACACTAAGTGCCATTCCAAAGATTTTTTTAACTCCCAGATTATCTCATTAGTTTCTAATGAGAGTTGAGTGGAAGCAGCGCCATGTTGCTATAGAAAACTAATTTTTTACACTTTGGAAGAAAGCCATCTGCGCTGTCTGATTTGCCTTCCCTCCTTTATTTTTTTCTTCTTATTTTCCATTCTTCTTTTCCGTTTTCCTGAGGGAATTTCTTAGTCTATATATATATATATATGTATATGTGTCTTATAAAGTAGACTCAGAGAGTATATGAGTAATTAACAATGCAGCCTATAAAGACATAGATTATATATATTTAGAAAAAAAGGAAATAAATCAACTCACCTTTAATGCCAAAACAGTTGGCGCCCTTGATTTGAGATATGTTTTGAAAAAGGGAGGGAGAAAAATGAAGCGAATGATATATATATATATATATATAATCAGGCAAAGTAAGTACTCAAAGGAATAACATAGTTACATATACAAGGATGATACTTTTTTAAAGAACGTGATTGATTGTGAGAAAGTAACGTGATAAAAATAATAACAACATAGAAGATAATTTTTTTGTCAATGATCCTGGTGTCGATGGAATAGTTGTGTAAAGCTATAATTTTTATTCATATCCAGTAGGATTTTATCCTTTGGAAGAGGCAAAAAATCTTAATGAAGTTAAGTATAATTTGAATCGACGGGTTAGAAAATAGTTTTTGAGTATCAATATTATATTTACCCCTAGGCGTCAGTATTGAATATCGTGAATTATGTTTAATGTATGAGAGATGAGCAGAAAAAAGGAGAGAATCTGCTACGAACTAACTTGTTGTGTGAGTCAACTTCATTTTGTTTCTTAAATTATAGACCTGAAGAGCAAAAATATAGAGGGGTAAATATTTCCCATTATTTTGTCCCCGTATTGAACTCAATCCTTGATTAATATATCGACTTGTAATCAAGGAGATATCTTCACCAAACCTTCAATCGGATGGCCACACTAATGTGTATCGTCTGCTTTTTTTTGACGTCATGATATGATTCCTATGACGACATAAAATGAAAGCAAGAGAATAAAAATTATATTGTCAGCTCATTTATAGGAATCCACATTCATTCGTATTTCGAAATAATAATAAAAGGAGCAAAACCATATTAAAAGACACGATAATGAAGATGTTTGAAGGGTTCATTATTATTCAGCTCAGACGTGTGATGATGATGATGATGCTTTTCAAGATATCTTATTTTCGTCCAGAAGAAAAAAAAGAGGAAGAAAAACACCATCATTAATTTTGTTTGATCCCTTACGATTAAGTTGAAGAAGCAAAATAAAAAGAGCTCCGCCTAATCTTCTTTTTATGAAAGGGACTGGAATAATAAATAATCAAGAGTTGTATCAATTGAAAGTCCTTTTTCAATATATATATATATATATACAATAAAAAACTGCCCTCAGCTCACATAATAAAATAAATTATTGAAGCCAAGACATCATCACCTTGCCAAATGTGATTCCTTTTATGGAATTCGTGGAGACAACTTTTTATATGATTCTAAAATACATTTTTTTTCTATAGTCAATTTTCAAACACATAGTTTTTTTCTCTCTCTCTCTCAATTTCGTAGTATGCTCATAGTGTGAATGGTTTTTTTAAATGTATATATTAGGAACCAATATATGTATATACACATATAGTACACACACACCATACAACAGAAGGGAGTGAAAGCCGGTGTATAAAAAGGGAGGGAATAAGTAATTATTAATGGAATTCAAAGTATTTTAAAAAGAAAGAGTATTTCTCTTTTCTGACAAAAATTATTTATCTATTTTTTTCTTCTTTTTTAAATGTCTTCCATATTTTAAGTTGTCAACTCTTTTTTTTAATTACAATTTATAGGATAGTCAAGTACAAAGAGGGTTTCGTGGAGTCGGGCCTTCTCGAGGGTTGACGTCATCGCAAACAACGGAGTCTCTTCATGAGCTTCAGTCTACTAAGGCTGGAACGCCCTCTATGGTGTCGAGGTAAGGAGTGATTGGTGTATTGTTTGTACGCTTGCTGAAGGGATCTTATAATACTTAAATGGTAAAGGAAAAAATGGTCATATATTTTGTTTTTGCAGAAACTAAGAGGCTTAAAGGAGGTACATACTATTAACTAAGAGATTTTTTTTTATAGAGAAATTACACAAAATTAATGTATAAATAAACATTGTAGTTTATTTAGATGTATGTTTTGTTTGTTAAATAATATTTATATATTATATTAATATACAAACTAAATGATAGGTTTGTCACTTAAATAGTATACTTTAAATATAATCAATTAATTATATATCTATTTTTTTTTTCCAATATTATTACTTTGATATGATCGGTGTGAGCCCGTAGATACAACACTTTAAAATTGTTTATATCAATTATTGCTGTTCGTTACAAAATTACACACGAAAACGTACATACAGTTTTAAAGTATGAAGAAACTTCACCTCATTATGTGTTTACAACCCTAATAATAATGATAATGCAATCTTGACAACATAAATTGTTATTATTATTAATTTTAATGGATGTTTATGATGCCAATGGAGTCAGCAATTGGTGTTTTGAGCCCTGATTAACCTTGCAATGCTCTTGGTATCTTCAGCATAACTGCCAGATTCAATTTGTCTATATACCTTTTATTTATTCCTAGTACTTTGAGAGATTCACTTTTAAGCGAGCAAGTATTTTTTTAAGGAAGCCTGCATCCCCATGTGTTCATGTTTCCTGATTTTTTGAATCAAAGATGCTTTATACACCAAGTTACAATAGTTGAAACATGTATGTTTGATATCCAGAATTGTAAAAAATATTTAAAATATTTAATTGCATAACTGCATAACATTGTATTTTTCATTGTTATAGGAACTTTTTATTAAAAATTATATTTTTAAGATCATCCACCGGCTCTTGCATCCCTTTCCCTTTGAAAACTGTTGTCTTAAAGGGTTAAGGGACAGGCTATTTGCATCAACTTATAAAATACGTCATATAGTAACCCTGCATACGTAACAGTGGCACTGAGTAAATAACCTCGAATGAAAGAGACGTCAGAAAGGTTGATGTAAAATAAGGAAGTGAAAAGAGGTGTGGAAAGTGTTGCAAACAGCAAGATGAATACTTATGAATGAAATGACTCTGGGACTTGGGACTATTTTGATTGGATGCGGACTTAGAATGGAGGAGCAATATTATACTTCTTCATGTCTCTAGTAATGGGTATTGTGAAAACGACGCCCTAATTCTAATATTTAACTTTTTTATTATTAAAGCGGCTATGGTTCTCAGGCCGTGTCCTCCAACACCCTCTCTTCTGATGACTCCATGTCATGTCGTAGCCTCTCGGCGGACGCCACTCCGGATCAAGACATCCTCCTCTGTCCCGAGGAGTCTCTCCTGAGCCCACCGGACGTTTCCCTGAACAGCATTTCCCTGGGGAAGAGGACCTCACCGTGGGCGGGGAGTCCCCGCTCAGCATCAGCTCTAGTCCTTTCCTCGTCTCCCCCACGTCCACGGGACCCTCCCTGCCCCCAACACCCTGCAGCTCCATGGCAGCCCCAACAACGCTCACGGTCACAGCGCCCACCAACACCACTTGCCCACTCAACAACGGGTCCTCCACAAACAACTACAAGACTTCAAACTCTCGGAGGCGAAAGTGCAGACTGGCCAATGGAAACCTAATCATACCAATAATAACAATAACAACAATAACGTCATTCAGCCAAGAGCAGAGGAGGCTCACTTGAGGGTAAGTTTTGAATTTTGTGGGAATCACACGTCGCCCTCTATGAAAAATGTCCTTGTTAATTGTGCTGTTTTTTTTGGTTGGTTTATGGATTAGCCTTGCTACCATTTTAAAATCGATGTCAAACTTGCTATGCGAATATATCCCTCTAGTATTCCGTTCCATTATCCCAGCAGGCAGATGAGCTTAACACATGTAGAAGAAGAATAAATACTTGATTAGGGCTAATTGACCTTCTCGAGTACATTGTCTATCACTAAAGACTTTGCCAACAATAAATAGTTCCTTAGGCTGACAGTTTCCTATGTTTACAAGTTTTGTGTAAACATGAAATTATTGCCAATTATGTGTATATTTCAAAATAGACGCTTGAGTTACCGTAAAAAGGTTTCGTAGGAATCTCAAAAGGAAGGAAAATAATTTCCTATCATGGAAAAGGTGTATACTGATGAATGACAGACTCCAAGCTATTTCAAATATATTTATACTTCGATGTTTCAGTTTATAAGCATAGAAAGAGTTTAAACATCAATGAAAGGAAAAGGTGGATTTTTTTCCACACATTTTATTAAAATATTGCTTTAAACATCAATAAACAAAGAATACAACAATATAGATATAAATGCCAAACATACAAAATTAGTATCTTATTCAAATGAATAAGAAAACGTGTTGGTATATACCTTTTAAACATATTTTATGGCATAACACTCGCATACAACAACAACAACCACCCTCACTCATTACATATTCCCCCTTCTTTTCCATTTCAATACATGAGCAAAACATTGATTTATACATTCCTATAAGCAAATTGGATGCTTTCCAATTCAATGAATCCAGTAAATTAATCAGAGCGGAATGTCAAAATCCTGCAAATATGTCATTTCAAGAATGCAAAGCATTATAATAATAATTTGTGCATAAAACAATATTTTGACCTCTGCCCCCAAATAGCGGAACAGGGCCGTCCATTGCACGAAGAGAAGCAATGTAGGAATGGAGGAGGGGAGAGGGAGTCAAAGGAAATGATAGCGCTGCAAAGTCAAAATTTAATTAAGGAATCCAAGTACAAATGTATATATATATATGTATGTGTGTATGTGAGATACCCAAAGTTGAATGGAATTATTAGTAAAATGTACGCTTTGGAACCATTCCCACTGTTGAGCTCCTTCCTTTCTCTTTGTGCTTCTTTTCATCTATGTACAAGAGAGATGAAAAAAAAACGGGAGGGGGGGGGGATGTGGTAATTGAATTAAACTACTTTGAAAGATCCTGATTAGAGATGAAAAATATTATTAATATTATTATCGTCAATTTTATTGCATTTTGTATGTGCTAACTAAAGAAAAAACATAGATGTATACAAGAAATGAAGTAAAATAATTAATATTTAATAAGGAAGCATGTCGGCTTAGTGGAAGCGTGTTTGGAACACTCAAAGTATTATAGCTCAGTGCGTAAAGGCATGTTAAATTTTTAAAGTTTGAGGACTCATGTTCGCCTACCGAGAGGCTAAAAATCCTCACAGATGAAAGTCAATCGAACTATATCGAACCGAGTCTGACCATAATTTAACTTTTAAAAAGTAGTAGGGAGAGCGTTATCCCAGTGTAAGTCCCCTCAAATCTCGATGTCGAAAGCATGGCTTCGACTCCAGAGAAGGGAAGGCCATTAATGATCAATTTCATTGAAAAGAGTATGTTAGATTGGATGGACTCATTTTAACGCTGGAAAGCTTTTCTTATCCAATCGAATACTACAATTCCAGTGAACCAAATAGGCAAAACAAATCCATGTATTCCCTGTAATCATTTGTGGGGGGTAAAGGGTAACGTGCGATGGATATTCGTAAATATCCTGGCATCAATACCATTTATATCATATGATTAGTTAGCGACTGTATTGCTCAGTAGCGAAAAAATGATATCTTTTTGTATCTGTTCAATTACAAATTATAAAGTATAATGATTCAATGTGAGTTCGAATCATTTTATAGCATTTTTCCGGTAATATTAATACGCTAACGTCGTTATCTTTTCAAACGTTTCAAATATTAAGAAAGTCAAACATATAGATCTCTATGAGGGACCTGCAGTTTTTGGGTTGGGTCAAACCGTAATAATTTATTGACTTATGCTTTGCATTTATAAAACATTAAAACTAAATATTTCGATAAATGATAAGGAACGTTTTGTGCCATGGAAATGAAATAATGATTTTTTCAGGGGGCCACATTGTTTTCAAATGGGACCTCGGGGAGGGGGGGGGGGGAATTACCGGTACATTTTTGGCCTGGCAAGACCATACACTAAACAAAAAACAAAATTAGATGTACATTTGTTGATATTGTATCATAATATTATTTTTTAAACATTTCTCAACCCTGACGACGTAACAGGCCGAATTTGATGTCCATTCGGGCCGTCATCATGGCACCACTGCATTATAACCTTAAAATAAGTCTATGATTTGTTTTATGTTTAATGCGATAATAATAAGTTGGAATATTTTATTATCTATTATTTAGGGGAAGATATCCTTTCATCCTGTGATCTCCGTCTGCCCGAGTGGATGACCCTGGGTGAAAACATCTCCATTCGACCCAGTTTTGCATGTGGATCCATTGCCTACATCGGCAACACGGAGTTCGCCTCAGGTCTCTGGATAGGAGTCATCTGGACTCCTCCATAGGTATGATAATTAATAACAACTCCTTTCCCATCATGTACCTCAAATTGAACCCCTCCATAAAATAGGAGAAGAACCATTATTTTTTTACTTCCTAGCAGAATGGCTTTATAACACAGAGAGAGGGGGGGAGGGGGGAATAAGAAATCCTTTCTTCTTCTTGCTTTTACCTATTCGTAATTTATGGCTACCTGCATTGTCTACATGTGTGTGTGTATGTATATGTATACAAAATTGTCTTAACTCAATTTCCGAAGAGGTAAAAAGCAAACTTCTTCATGAAGGAGCAAATTGAAATTTTAGCTTCATATTTGAAAGAGAATCAATGGAGTATATTGAAACTCGGGAAAGAAAAGGTGTTAATTTTTAATGAGAGTTTCTGTGATATATTGTTATAATTTCATGTTATGTTTTAATCCTAAATTACAATATTAATATGTCATGTTATAAATATTTCATGCAATTCTTACTTAGTGGAAAGTTGAAGAAATAAAAATAAATATTTTTCAAATTTCAATATTTTGCGTGTAGTGTCTGCCTACTCACTTCATATATTTTGTTTACTTTATGATAAAGGACTAATGTTGTAATTGTTTCATGGCAAATAAAAAAAGTCTATTGCTACTAAAGTCTTCCAGTACTACTCGGTGTTATCGGCTCTTAGACATTTGAACTCAGTCACTGGTACTTTGATTTTCCTAAACGAAAAATATGGACTGACTTCTTAATGAGCCAACCTCCTTCCTCTTCTGTGAAATAAGAAAAAAGAGTTTGTATTTTGGATGGATAACTCGAAAAATAATGTGCACAAACAAAACATTGGAGCCAACTTTTAAAGTATCGCATTCATTGGTAGGCTTGGAATATCTCTTTATTCATATGTATATGAAGATATTAAGTCCATACACGAAGATATTAGGTATACATGTATAAAAAGTCCCTAGGACTTTTTTCTTGTACGGAATGGAAGGATATGCAAGTTTGGATTACATAAAAGGAGTTGTTGGTATTATGAATGTAGGCGTAGCTTCACTCCGGAGTGTTGAGGATTGAACATTAACTTGCGATAAGAATATCATAAGAATATCCTTTCTCTGATGCCTCGAAAAAGACTTCGAATAGACTATTCAAAATATAACCTATTAATATTAGTTAAATAAAGCAAAGCTTTATTCCCATTTTGTTGAATCATCGTTATCAAGAGATAAATCTTCACCCTT
>CP045891.1:5085076-5141699 GCA_013387185.1 Caligus rogercresseyi
GGTCACTGGCAATCCATCTGTCATTCGACGGTTGATTTTTGCCTCAACACAGAAGATTTTTCTCGGACGGGAAGAACCTCATTCTCCTGCAGCTCGGTTGTTTCAATGACGTGATCAAAACTCACATCTCTCCAACCTCTTCTCTCCATGGCATCAGAAAGCATCTGACGGACTCTCAGGACGTAGCTGTTGCACCTCAGGTCCTCATGAATGCATGGAGAAACAGTGGTCCTGTGCACATTTAGCCTTTCACCAGTGTCGACATGGGAACACTTGGATCATCATTGATCATCGTCTGGAGCGATCAATGACGTCGGCACTCCTCTTCCTGACTGGGATCGGTTCTGGAGTCTTTCTTTCCGGTGTTAGGAATCCTTCCTCGATGTCCTCCGACTCTTGAAGGATGCTATAAACAGTAGCTTTGGGGACTTTGTAGAAGTCGATGATCTCCTTGGGTGCACGGACGCAACGGAGCGCCACAATAATGGCCGTCCTGCGCTCAAGTCCGAGGACATTTTCAATTTTTGTTATTAAACAAAGCTCATAGGATATACTAACCAGTTCATACATTTTTAAGCTTCTACCCTAACTGGTTTCTGAGATACAAGTACTCAAAGTTAGTCTAGATTCGCCTGCCCACCCCTATATATACATATATATATATACTTATATATATGTGCGTGTATGTGTGTATATATATATATATATATCATTCCAATAAAAACCAATTTTAGTAAAGGATAATTATAGACGACGGTCATTGAGATACATAATATCGTAGTTTAAAAAAGTTTTCCAGGGCAATCCTACTTGCTTACTTTATAATAGTGTTTTGGGAAGATTATTATTTTTTTTTCATTCTTCATTTTGAGAAATTTAAATATGATTTTTTGTACCTTAGTACAAAAATAATTTATGTTAATATAACTTGCGTTATAATTTTCAAATTCTTTATTGAAATATATTATGTACATCCAAACAGAAAATTATTCACAAATCGGATATATACGTAAGAGGAAATGCATGATTTTATTAAAAATACGTGTACTCAAAATTTCCAATGACTTTTGTTTTAGAACAAGATATTATAACTTAGAATATTTCTATTTCTAATGAATATATTTTGTTATTTGAATGTGCTTTAAAAAAAATAATATATTCATTATCTCTTGTTGAAGAGTTTTCTAGACTATTTCTCCGTCCAAAAAAAAAGAAGAACAGCAAACACTAAAGGCATTTATTTTCTTTAAGGAAGTGTCATTCTTTTTTCCTCTGTTTGAGCTTACTAAAGTATGTGCTCATGATTTATTATGGGGCAGTGAGTGTATTTACATTTATGTACATACAAATAAAGAAAGAAAAATAATTTCTTTGATGATTAAAACTTTTCTTTTTATTCCTACACATTCAGAATAGCTTCTCTCCTTGAATAAAAACAGGATGCAGTTTAATTGCTTTCAGTTTAATTCATAATTAAGGATAGAAGGCTATAATAAGTTTTTTTGCCGACTGTTTTAGTATCCATTTTATTTGTATTAATTAAAATATTTAAAATTATTTTTCTGAAACTTGTATCTATCGTTTCTCTATTGAAACTTTAGTAGAACTTTGGTGTAAACAATAAGATCACGCTTTCTATTTTTTATGGCAAATGATATAATAAAATATATATTTTAATTTCTGACAAAAAAATTAATTTTATATTAAATTACATATTTTTATATCAAGGTGGCGTTCTGAACCACAAAAATTTATATTGCTACCCGATTTGAAGTTCATAAATCCATTAGATTGCTAGCAAAATATAATAAAAAGTTATAAAAACGTTAATTTGATGCTCAACACAATTTTTTAACCGACTTGACAAAAATGTATTTATCAATAACTAAAGATAATACGTTAAGTGATGATCGAAGCCGATTTTCACAGATTCTATGGTTAGTAAGACGTCCATTCGATCGATCTCTACTGTCATCTATGAATAATAACTTTCTTAGTCTTTCATATTCGCGCATGTCATGAGTTCATTATGACATTCACTTTCCGTTGATTGACAAAGAAAGCCCAAAATCCTTTATATCAGACCGTAAATACTCCCATAATAATGAAATAGAAAACATATTGCTTAAGAAATAATAATATTTTCTGTTGAAGGAGCAATCCAATATGATTATAATAATACATGTATCAATATGTACGAGGTAGTATGTAGATCAACTCTTTCTTCCTCTCTCGCTCTATGTGTGTGTATTGTGGTGGGAGACTACCACTTCTTGGCAATCCAACGCACTTAATACATACTTAAACAACAATAACAATATCATAGTAAATCAATAAGGTACATCCATCATTCATTTATGTAAGTTTATTTGTTTATTTGGTACAGTTGCTACGTATGTAGGTAGGTAGGCACATGATGTTTGGTTGGTGGGGGTATGCTTCATGTATATTGTACAATATCTAAAATCGATTACTCCCACTCTCTCTCTCTCTCTCTCTTGTTTGCCCTCCTTTAATTTTCCTGCAAATACAAAGCACAAGTCATAAGTGCATAAAAACACTTACTAAATGATAAATATTGATAATTAAAAGGATTTGAAACTTAAGGTTCAATCTCACCAGAGCTCATTGAGCATGGATAGCTTGTGCTGTAATGGACTCAGGGCCTTTGTACCTTTTGAAGACTCAGATAGCCTATAACACTTTTCAAATAATGTACAATACATGTTATGGAGTTATGGGGATTTTGTATAATTTATTTCGTTAAATATTTAAATTAAAAGATATATATATATATGAAACAGTTTATCGTTTATTTGCGTTTTATTTTATTATTGAAATAACATATTTTCCGATCACACTAATTTTAAATTAATGTTCTATTATTTATAGTGCACTGCTCATGTGCTACTTTACTAAATTTTGTATGGTTTTGTTGATAATAATAAATAATATTTTAATTTGAAAAGGTAAAATCGAAGAAGATATGAGGATTATTTTCCGAACGGTATCAGGCTTTAAATTAGCAAAATGTCTTCATCCATTTATAATTTTTTTGAAGTTGATTTAATTTCAAATTAGTTTAAAGTCTTTTCTTAATAAAAAATATGTATTTTTGTTTGATCCTAATTGAAGTTTATAAAACTATATTTAATCTTGTATATTGGATAAATTACCTTTCTTGTATCATCTTATATATTTTTTAACCTATTCTGGTGCAAGTAGTAGTTATAAGCAATTTGGATCATTATATTCATGATCCTAATTTGAAAAAAAAATTGTAGTTTAATAAATTGGATCTTGTATAATATTTATTTTTTATTATACTTAATTTTTATGAATACTTGAAATTGAATTATTTGCATTATACATATCATTGGTTTCTTATAGTTAACATCTTAGTGAAAAGCTTTTTCGGAGCTTTATACTTTTTAGAATAATGGTAGATAGAAACAGAATAGTCATCATATTTTATGTCTGTGGATGACTTGAAATTTTTATTCTAAAAAAAAAAAGAAAAAAGATCTGAACTCTTGCGTAATTTATATTATTTGTAATTATGTCTCTTACATAACGAAGCCAAAAAAATGAAGGAAAAGAAGTGTATGTCTACAGGGACTGAAAAATGAAGCCTATAACAAATATCATCTATTCATCCATTATTGATGTGGAAATTATAAAGAGCAAGAACTTATAACCAATATGCAACACTGATCGAATCTGAAGGATGCCCGGCTCTTGACATCTTGAGAGAGTTTGTTTCTCTAAATGTGAGGGGGTATGTGAAAAAAATACCTACTATTATTTTATTTGGTCTTAATTCAAACCATAAAAGTCCTCCAAAATCGCGTGCCTTGACATGTCTCTTCTAAGTTGTCGAAGTTACATTTCGCAACAGCTAGCTAGCGCCGATTTTATATCCAAGTATGATATCAAAACTATTTTGATCTCTACTGCAGCTAGGTACTCAGCCTTATCCTTAAGATCCCTGATGTCAATTGTTCCTCTTGGATGTATACAGGCGACTTAGTCAGATTTTATCCGTCCTGCTCACAGCAATATCTCAATTTCTTAAAAAACTTAATTAAGATAACAAAAAATTTAAGAAGTTAAATAAAATTATTATAATTTACCCCTTCTGCGGAAGTGATTCATCTGGGAATTTTCAAATTTTATTGTACTATATTCATTATACATGTTTTGTTACTTTTATTTGAAATTTAATTTTTTAAAGAGTATCTTTATAATATTGTCATTGTTTGATGTATTGTGTTTTGTTTTAATAGTCATGAATAACTTTTATATTTAGGGAACTAATTCTAAACTACAATGTTTATTTATACATTATTATGTACAATTTCTCTGAATAAATAAAGTTATACAAAAAAAATAAAAAAAATATTAAAATATTAAAAACCTAATAAAGTAATATTCTATTGGAATCTTATTTTGCTAAAATAATAAAGCTGTATTCAAGATGAGAAGTCATATTAATCAACCGTATTAAAAAAGAGATAATATAATTTTCCCGATAAATGTAATTTCTTGGTTTGCTGTCCCGTTCTAATATTATTTGTCATAGTTAATTCAAATGGTTATATGCGATTCTTATGTCCGTAATCTTTAATAATGCCTCCACCATGCATGCAAGGATGGGGTTATTTAAAAAAACATTGCTTATTAAATGTCCACTCATTCACCTTGTGACCTTTATTTGTACTCATCCCAAAAAGAAACCTTAAGAGAGTTTGCATTATTTAAATGTGGCATTGGGTAAGTGTTGGAGTACAATTATTTAGCTTATTCTTCGTACAACTATACAACTTTATTTACAATATGCAGATTTTCAATTCAGACTTACACTATTACATCCACATTTCTAAAATTACAGTCACATTTAAAAAAATACGGTTATATTTGCCTCAACAAGGTCACATATTTTTAAATACTAACATTAAAAAACCACTGTAACTTTGATATTAAAAAAATAATCCGCTACTACTAAAAATATATTTGTTAAGGCGTGTTTTACTCTCAATATTGGGATTCAGGTTCGAATCCTGAGAGGGAGGGTCATGATTGGTCTATCTCAAGATAAGATCGTAGGTTCGATAGACTAATTATAATGCGTAATGCTTATTTATAATCCCGTTGGATGCAATTTTTCGAATCACATAGGCAATATATATATATAATATATATATATAAATATATATCATATATATATATATATATATATATATATATATTTATATATGTATACCTATACATATATATATATATATATATATATATATCTAGATATAAATATTCTTATAAAAGCTGAATTCAGATGAGAGTTTACAATTGCAGAGCCAGAAAAGACTCAAAATAAATTCTTAATCAAACCAAAAAATTACATCTAAAGCATTATTACTCATTTCCTTGGTAGATTCGACTATTTTGTAGTAGAATGGGATCAAAAGATCTGAAAGTCTCAACTTATCTTCCAGCATTTGCATTTTGTAAAACAAAACATATCTTATAATTCATGTATAACACTTTGAACACTTTTTGATTATACGGCATGATATATACGTTTGTTAAGTATAAATGAATACTAAAAGCATGTATATACTATGGATTATTTAAAAAAACATATATATTTCATTACGAGGTCAAAACCTATGAAAATACAATAATTATTTATGTTTATGCATTAGATTAGGCTTTATATCTAACTCACTATAGATAAATAAATGAACGGAATTGAGGAGAAAAAGAGCTCCTCCACCTTCACATCAAGTAGACCTTCCTTGAAGAAGACCCCCTTATAATTAAAGCCGGCATTATTATTACATAAGGGCTCCAATACCGACCACGTTCATTCATCTGCAATAAATCATTCTTAGAGCCTTCTTTTCGGAGGCTTCTTCTTGTGAGAAGCGTCTTGTGAATGTAAAAATATCTTACATAATAATTGAACAAGGGAGCCCCGAAGAGGACTTTATGTATGTCTGAATGTAGGTTATGCAGTACTGTGACCTGTCAGCTAGAAAGAAATGAGTTCGGCGATTCAGTATGATATATTTATTGAAAGGTTGACCTATGACATTCACTCATTTATATTTGCACTATATACATTTCTTAAGTAATACATCGTAAGGATAACAAATGAGGACCCTTTTGTGTGTGCTATTTGCTGAAGGAAAATAAGGGTGGGTATTAAAATAGCAGTTGGTATTATTTAATAAACTGAGGCATGTATACACTCAGAGAGTGCAAACTTCCGCCGTCACGGGGTCCTTATGAGCCTTCCGAGGCGGATTTTTCACGACTGGGCGGCGTAGAGGGACGAGGGAGGGTTCCCCTCGACGGAAATTCCGAGAGGAGGAAGACGCTCCCGGCATCCAATTTCAGCACAGCGACATCTATTGGCAGAGTAGGCCAACTTGAAATATTTATTAGTATTTAGCTCATTTTGCAACGTAATTCTGCACTCAGAGATGCCAAAATTTAATCACTTGTTCCTTTTGGCATTTTCAACAAACACAAAGTTTCACCCGAATCCGTTCCGTACTTTTTGAGTTATCCTGCTGACAACCCACCAACCAACAAACCAACGCAGTGAAAACAATACTCCTTCGGCGGAGGTAAAAAGCACTCCATTTGTGGCAGCTGAAGTTCGAGCATCATCTCAGAGAAAAGAAGATATATTCTTTAGGTTAGTAAGGGTCTCTTCTTATAGGCTTGTAATTCATCTAGTCCTTGTGATTTACACATCCCTTGAATGGTGTTATCACATATACTATAAAATTAAATACATCAATGGTTTGCTCATACAGAAAAAATGGATATATATTTGACGATGAATGAGTCATCACTTTGACTAGAATATTTAATTTAAAAAATAAGAAAAGTTATGCTTACATGTGAATTTGTGAGAACTATCATAATATATTTTAATTTCCAATCACAACTACCCAATAAAACTTTTTGGCGACCCTTATTTAAATTTTTGTTCCTGTTATGGTCAGAGAATGACAACTATAAATTGACATTATTGATAAAAACAAGAGGAGGCAAAATTCTACCCCTGAGTATGAGGTTAGCTTTATATGTTTATTGATAATATGAAATAAAGGAAGAATGACAGGCTTGAGTTCAAGTTCCTGAGACAGTTTCAAATACCATTTGCCAACCCTGATCGGGCTAATGAGAAAAAGTGGACTTCAGGTCGAAGTTCAGTCTAGAAGTCGACCAACAGATTGGTTTTGTCGATTAATCGGCGCCGATAAAGTAGTTTTTCAAACTATCAGTATAGGCAAATTTTGGGTCCGATAGTAACATATTTTTAAAAATATTCGAAGATTATATTTATAATATTTTTTATTATATATTTCGAATATATATGTTATTAATTTTTTAAAGTAATCATTCGCTGCATTAAATAAACGAAATAAACTCTTTTGTTTTTGAGGGCCATATAGTCAAACAATGCACATATACAGTAAACGTGTAGATCTTAACGTTAATTTGTTTTCTTAAAAAATTACAACAATTTCATAATATTTCTCATATATAAGTTATATACTCTAGATAACATATTTAAGATCACCAATCAGAAGATTAATTGCCTATCAACTTTTTTTATATCAGTCCATAAAAATCAACGATCGGTAAACCTCTAGTCAAGCCTTTAAAGCCATGAGTGAAATGTTAAGGTATTACTGTGTGCCAGTATATTATTCGGGTTCCTATATTTTTAACCAATCACGTATTGAGCAAAATCCCATTATGGTAGCCTTACTCTTGACAAATTGTAGATCTTTATCAATGTTTTTTAACCTTGTTGCAATACGTTTAGAATGCTAAATAACTTGCTGAATTTACAATGGAAGTATATTAGAACATACTAAACAAATGATGTAGAACTCTAATTTATACTCTAAAGAGTATTGTAAAACATAAAAACCTATATACCTTGTATATTATCTTATAATAATTGTAAAAGGTATGAATCTATTCTACAGTTATAAAATCAAGGAACGAAATCATATACAGGCTGATTCACTTAATTGAGACTCACATATTACAAACTACATACAATCTTTGTATTAATTTTACACAAATAATTTTTTTAAACAAAATGATAGCACAATGTGTAATTTACAAAATGTATTTCATAAATTTCAAATATCTTCTTTGCCTTCACTACAGCTTTGAACCTCCTCACGGTGGAGGCAACACAGGCAGGAATCTCTTCTCAGCTCAGACCATGACTGAGGGTTGGCTTTGCCTTCTGAAGAGAGTCCTCAGCTGCACGGGGATGTCTTCCTTTGTTCAAGATAAAACCCGGTCATTCTGACTGTTGTGGGTGGCCTGGACCGTGAAAATCTTTGTCGAGGAAGAGATTCCTGCCTGTGTTGCCTCCACCATGAGGAGGTTCCAAAGCTGTAGTGAAGTCAAAGGAGGATAGTGAAAATTTATTGAAATACATTTTGTTAATTACACATTGTGCTATCATTTTGTTTAAAAATATTTATGTAAAATTTAATACAAAGATTGTAGTTTGTAATATGTGAGTCTCAATTTAAGTGAATCACCTGTAACCTAAATGAAAATTGTTTCCTGAGGATATTTTACATATTTTGATATTTAAATGTTGGTTCAAAAGGATACAAAATAAAATTTTACTAGTATTTCGTAAATCAACTGTAGAGAAATATTTTGAGTGAATTAGTTAAAACTGCAAAGTTAGGTATTACATTGAAAACAATCATTTTTTGTGTTTATCATATTATATATATAAGGGATTCAAAATCATTATTATGACCATAATGCTATAGTAAGTTGATCCTACTATAACATTATTGGTCATAATTTTATCTGGGTATTCATATACTTTTTTATTAGTCGTATATAATAGTTTGCATAGAATAATGTTATATATAGACATTATTTGCACGCCTTTATAACAGCTCCATAGCAAAAAAAATAGATCACTGTGTTAAGGCGTATTCAACCCTCAATGTCCAGGGCACAGGTTCGACTTCCGAGTGGGACAGGTCAATTTAGGCCAACCTCATTGATAGATCCTAGGTTCAGTAGAATAATTTGAACGCTCAAATGCTAATTGATATTCACATGGATGCAATTCTATGAAACAATTCGGCAAAAAGTCCCTTTGTCTATAGAAAATATGCAGAGCAATATGTTGCGGGACATGCAGAGCAATCTCATTTAGGGTTAAACCTTATAAAATCACTAGTTCCACATATTAAAATATTTTGTTGAAAATATATTGGGTAGAAATATCTACATAGTCTCATTTTATTATCTACTATACTTTTCCCCAAAAAAAGTCCGTGAGTCTAATTTTACATTATATAAATATATTTATTTGTATTTTGTGCGTAGAAATAACTGCTTGATGGATTGAAAAATGAATGATGGTGATCAATGATTTTAGGCTGAGGAGTCACAAATATTAGATGCTAATAATGCTTGGAATCCCTTGCTAAAGCCTATAGGCTTCGACGTGCTTTTAATAAAGAAATAGGAGCATAATTATTAGTTTCCCATCGCCTATACCAACATATAGGATATTTATGTGTATGTATACATAGGTATATGGTGGGGTGTCTGACTAGGAGGTGGTACATATTAAGACGATGAATAAATCCTGCAGGGGGGGTTATTATTTATTTTAAAAAATGGCTCCATCGATATTTGATGCTTGCATTATGCGAGATGTTACAGTTAAAAGTATGTGCCATAATTGCAAATATATGAAAGCAAAATTAACATCAATTAGAAGTTAATAACATCTTTGAAGGAAAGCATAAAACTATTGAAAAAACAAATATTAAACTTGAAAACGAAAGTATTATAAATTGAGTGGCTTTAATTTTGATCTTCTAAGAAATGTTATTTTTTTTTCGGTCAAAGTTTTATTTATATTTGCCAGTGTAATATAAAAATACACTAAATAACAAATATATAAATAAACTCTTTTTAACAGTTGCGTGAAAAACATAAATGAACATTATAGTTCAGATTTACTGTTAAAAGTGATGACCTATTTAAGAATCCATATCAAAAATATGCAATTCTATTAACGATTTATTAAAACTGAGAAGGGCATGTGGTAAATCAGGCTATGATTTATTATTAATATAATTTTTACCCTACCCTGTATAAGAACTCTTCAAAAACGTACCGAATTCTTTATAATTTTTGACGAAATTTGTGGGAAATATTTGGCATGCTAAGTATTAAAGTTAGAAGCATGTCCAAAATTGACAGGAAGGCGGCATTAACATTAGATGAATGTTCTATAAAAGTATCGATCGATTATGATAGCAAGAGTGGTTCGATATTGGGAGAATCTTCTTTTCCAAATTTTCAAGGCGATGCTACGAAAGCTTTAGTTTTCATGCTTTCAGGAGCCTCTACCGTAAGGTGGAAGCAAGTGATTGCATACTATTTTACGCCCAATTCCTATGACGGTTCAAATTTAGGTCCAATAGTTGCTGAAATTATTAAAATTGCATTAATTAGGAATTAATGTCTTAATTGTATCAACAGATATGGGGTCTCAAAATTTAGCAAAGTGGAAGCGATTTGGTATAAATTGTGAAATAAAGTCTGAAAATATAAATAAAATAATAATCCAGCTAATCAAGGTCAAAAACTTCATTTCCTTGCTGACCCCTCCCATTTATTAAAAAAATGGCGAAATATTTTGTACAAAAATGTTATTATTTTATCGAACGAAATTATTGAAAGAGATTATCTTCCGTCCAATAAAATATTTTAAAACATTTTGAGATGGTTGCTGATTTCCAAAAAAAAACTCGTATTGAAACCAGCCTGTAAATTTGATCATTTGATAATTTATCTGGTCCCATGAATGAGTAGAGCATGAGATATATGGTAGAAGAAGATATTTGTGATAAGAGCATTCTTGCGACAGCATGGTTTATAGACTCTTTGAGAGTCGATAAACCATCTGCTTTTAGTCTTCAAGAAACTGTATATAAGTTATAAGCTTTATAAAAGCTATCAGCAGCTTAAAACTCTATTCCAAAGGTAATGGTAGGTTTGTATGGAAGCCAGTTCAAAAAGTCTCAGTTTAACAACACTATACACAACTGATATTCAAGATATTTTACTTCAAGCAGGCCTCAATTGTGTAATAACCTTTCATTTTTCGTTAGACTGCATTGAAAATATATTCAGCATAATAAGAGCTACCAACCTTACACCTACAGCTTAGAAATTCAAATGCATTCTATAAATAATTTGTTTTAAGTCAATATATGAAAGATGTTAAATCCAGCAACTATCATTTTTACGATCATCGGTCTTGGCAGAAATACTTTGATTTAAGTAAAGTTATAAAGATGAACACCCAGTTTTCTTGGAAATTGATTTTATTTCACAATTTATACCAATCTTTCACATTCATTTCAGTTTTCGAAACATGAACTAGACGTTTTATATTACTTTGCAGGTTATATGATTTTTAAAATAGAAAAAACATGAACCTCATAGTTAGTCATGTTTATCAATTTAAAAATATAACAATAATGATCTTTACAATGATAGTATAATCTGCCTTATAATTATAAGCTGATTTTTATACTATGTAACATTGTTTTAGACGAACTGAATTGTTTTTATATGTTCACTATTTTATAGTCTGTTATATCTTATGCTGATGGTATAGTGATCCAATATTATTATTATCAGAGTTTTTTTTCTGACAGAGCTACTACAAAATATAGATAAGTTCATTCTTCGTAACTATTTTCTAAAACGAATTAGAAGTTTAAGTGCACTTAAATTTTAAATATTTTCGATCAATTATTTTATGTTGTGATTCTCATGTTTGAGCCATATTGGTTTGAAAATACATTACGAAAAAAAGTCTATATGGTTATCACATTAAAGTTTCAAAATTAAATTCTCTAATGCTTTTTTCAACCAAGTATAATGTTTCCCTCGAATTCTAGACAATGGAATTATATTTATTTATAATAAAACATTTCTTTTTAATTAATCCCAATAAATATATAGTAGCTATGGATGACTTATTTTTTCTTTGCTGCCAAGTAGCTAAGTTTCACAGCCTTAAAATGTATTTAAGAAAGTCATGTAAAACTATGATGGCCTATAACCATATTTGTTTTTTATCAATAACGAGTAATTGTCTTTCGAGAAAGTAATATAATATTTAGGGTAAAGAATCCTTCAATGTATTTCAATTTTGACTAGATCATGGAAATTATCATTTTTAAATATATTATCGTAACAATATATGAAAACAAAGAATTAGCATAGCCCGTGGGTAGAAATCGACTTTATTGATACTCTATAGAGAGCCACATTTGAATGAAATTTGGCAAGGAACCTCCCTTCAACCAAATAACTATTTGTATGCATGCTATTATCTGTAATTGTGTTTTGGCATATATGGTTGGATTGAATAAGTATTATAAAGCATTAAAATGAATCCATTGAAGCTAGGATCTTATCAATGAGGTTGACCAGACTTGACCTTCCCCTCTCGGGAGGATTCGAACCGGCACCCCTCAACATTGAGAGTTGAACACGTCTTTACACACTCAGCTAACGCGTTCCCTTGAATTTCATTCAATCTCTAGCTGCAAAGATATATATGATATATAATAAACTATAAATATATAATAGAAATGTCACAAATAACGCTCATTGAAACAAGGCTTTCCTATGGAAAACTTTATCACTACAAGCACAAACAACATATGTGCATGCAAAATGGGTAATGAAATATGATTTCATATATACTGTGAAGGATATGTTTTTTACTCTATATTTAATTTATCAACTTTTGTTTCAAAATGATTCTTTGAAAGAAATTTCACCTTGAACATGTGAAGAGTGTAATAAGAAACAATGTCTCAAATATAATAGTATAATACACTTATTTTTAATATATTGAAACTCTTTTTGATATTTTATACAACAACTAAAATAAATTATCATTTTCAGAACAAAATCAGTGCTTCCTGTGGGAACGTGACGTATCGAGGCATCAAGGATCAGAGGAAAAGAACATCATCGTACAAATCCACAATGACTTCGCTCCAAAATAGCAAATGGACTCGAGGAAAGAGGGGATCCTGGACCAATGCCGTCGGCAGCTAATATGATTGAACTCGTAAGTAGAATTTTGAAAATGAGCATTAGTCATGTTCTTAAGATGCTTTATTTTTTAGTGTGTTTAGGAACTCGAAAAATTTGTTTAGTATAAGAAAAAAAGCTTTTTTGTACTTCCATAAATATATGATTTTTTTATAAACTCATAACTAACTTTAATGTCTATCTACATTTCCTGATAGACCAAATAAGGTTTTACACGTACGTAATTGATTGATTTGTGGATACCATCAAAATAAGCAGGATAAAAGTTTTAATATATACGAACAAGTTACGTATCCTTGAAAAAAGAACAATTTATCTATGCAAATTCAACATAAATACAAGAAATAAATTCAGCATATTTCTTCAAACATATATATATGTATACATATATTTTGAAGTGCCAAAAATCCAAGAGATGTGAAAGTAAGAAAAAGACTATGTGACTTCTCATTGAAAAATGAGTTAGATCTTCCTGCAAGGACATCAAATGTACTCTCCCGGTTACACTTTTTATATTTAAGAAAACATACCATTTCAATTCGAGTTCAAATAAATATCTTCATTTTCTATGAGAGCAAATACCAAAATACCCTTTTGATAAAATCTGACTCACAAACGCATTTAAATTACAAATAGAGCATTTGGTTCTATTGAGCAAACATGTTAAGCAATATATAATTTTGGCTCTCATGGACACCCTTACGGTTTGTGTTATTCTCTTGATTTTGTGATTTATTAATATAATTTAGAGGCTAAAAGTTATTTTAACTTGAATAACACATTAATTATCATAAGAATTAATTAAAATTCTAACACAACTTGTGTTTCATTTTTTAAACTGTTCACATATGTATAGCACAGGTATATAAACGATGCTAATACATATAAAATACAAAAATTATAATTATAGTTTAAAATTGAGCATCGAACTTGAACAAACAATAAAATTTTATCTAATTAACAAGCATTAAAAGAATAAGTTTCATTTTTTGTTAAATAATGCTTAGCAAAGATAGTCAAAAATTAAATTTATCATTTATAAGATGTATATATATAACAGGACCCGAGAAAAGAAATAAGCCTTATCTTGTCTTTTTATGTGCAATTTCTCTTTAGAATATATTTTATTAAAATATTTTGTATAAAATTTAATGAACAATTTTATTATTGATTGCTTTAAATTTATAGTTAAACTGCAGTTAATACGATAGCCACTGATATACATCATGCTGTACAGATCTGGATCTTTATTTTTCAAATCCACAAATCCAAAGACCATCTGCCTCTCAAACACAAAAGATTCAAAAAACATAGATAACTTATTCCCTAGAATAACACATCAATATTTAGATAATCTGTCAGCTGTCACTGGAGGCTCATAACAAACTGATCAATAATAAATAAAAGGTTACTTACCTGGATTTAAATCCCATTTTACTTATTTAGGGATCAGCAATATATGTTGCATTAGTACTCGAGACCTTTGAATAAACTCTCTATATTTATTCATCTTAATGACATATAACCATTGTTAAAGAAGATCCCAGATCTGCAAAGATGCATCACCAATTTGTAATATCATCTTATTTATTTATTTTTTGTACCCAGGGTACAACAAATTTATTTCACTTATATTATATCAACATCATATTAAACATTCAATAAAACTAAAAGAAACTACATTTTCTTAACAACGTCATCTTAATGGCATATAACCATTGTTAAAGAGGATCCCACATCCACACAGATCCCTTGCATCACCAATTTGTAATCTCATATTATTAATTCTATGACATACTCAGAGAATCTTACCAACATCATCATACCTTTTTTATCATGTTCTAATGATAAAGCTAGAGGACATACTTGGTTCTATAATATAATGATAATACGACAATTATTATTATTGTCCATCATCAAAGGAGTGAGACCACACTGAGATATGAAAAATATGATAAAGAAGAAATGTTGAATACCATTACTTTAAAAAATATATATGATTGGAGAAGCCTTCGATCTTTTTTCTCTCTTCTTTGAAGATCCTTTATCGACACATAGTATTATTACTATTATTACTATAAGTAATAATAGTTTAGAGTGTAAAAAAGACATCCATTTTGAAGGAGCATCTTCTTTTTTATTTTCAAGTATTGCCTTCAATTACAGTTTTTTTAAAGAATATAGTTCATAAAAGTGACCTTGCTTCTACCTTAAACCATTTTCTTTAAAGTAAACTTTTTTTACTTACTTCCTGGGGAGACTTTTTAATAGGAATTTGTTGAAGGAAGGATGTACGTATATTGGGTCTTTATTTATGGTATTGACGTGAATAAAAATGGTGAAGGAAGAAAAATAGAAGTATTCACACAGATTAGCTAAATGTAACCAACGTCCATATATATATTATATATATATATTTAATATATATATATTATATATATATATATATATATATATATATATATATATATATATATATATATATATATATATATATATATATATATATATATATATATATATATATATATATATATATATATATATATATTAGGGTTGTTCTTATTTTTCAAATGTTTGAAATGTTAGCAACATTGTGGATTTTCTGTTTCTTGGTGATAAAAGAAGACGACATACAAAGTTTGAACAAAATCGGTCAACATTACGAGGTCGCGCAACGAGGTCAAAGTTTTAAAAATTTAGTAAAAATATAGTTTTCCGCAAATTTCTTCAAAATGGTGGACGTTACAGACTTCAATAATAATTATTAATTTAAAGGAAATCTAATTTACTACCAGACGTATGTTTGATGTTTTTTAATAAAACAAAGTTTTCAGTAAAAACAAAGCAAAAAATGGAGTGTGTATTGTTAGCTTATTTCATAGCTTTTTTGTATCAATTAACTTCACTCGCCTGTAGAAGATGACTTGTTCGCTTCAGAGTAAAATAGTACTTTTAAGTTTAGTAAAACTTTAGATGATAAATCCAAAAATGACCTTGGTTGCATTCTATCAATTCAGAATTCAGTACAATCTGAGTTTACATCATATGATTCAGAGCCTGTATTGACCTATAAGAAATCGATTATGAAAAAAATAAATAATAATGTGTTTCTTAGATTTGCGTCAAGGTATCCTCTCAAAATTTTACTTTGTCTCTGACGCATTTATAATCCATTATATGCGTCATTTTGTACGCGAGATAGGCTTTTTTAATGTACATATAACTCTCTACTTATTAAATTGACATGATTTAGTATACCAAAATATTAAAGCTGGTTAACCAAGCTTTCATTTGATATATTTTGTGTTCTAAAAATCGCTATACTTTAAGAGATATAAGCAAATACGTACTCTCCCCCAAAAATTGATCTTTTGATATGAGAATATACGATTACCATTTGGTAACGGCAGTTAGTGTAACCTGGATAGGAAGAAAAAAGAAGGGAGAGAAGTGAGGCAAAATACTCCCTCCCTTCTCTTTCTCTTTCTATCCAGGTAACACTAACATATTACCAGATGGTAATCGTATATTCTCATATCAAAAGATCAATTTTTGGGGAGAGTACGTATTTGCTTATATCTCTTAAAGTATAGCGATTTTTAGAACACCAAACATATCAAATGAAAGCTTGGTTAACCAGCTTTAATATTTTGGTATACTAAATCATGTCAATTTAATAAGTAGAGAGTTATATGTACATTAAAAAAGCCTATCTCGCGTACAAAATGACGCATATAATGGATTATAAATGCGTCAGAGACAAAGTAAAATTTTGAGAGGATACCTTGACGCAAATCTAAGAAACACATTATGATTTATTTTTTTCATAATCGATTTCTTATAGGTCAATACAGGCTCTGAATCATATGATGTAAACTCAGATTGTACTGAATTCTGAATTGATAGAATGCAACCAAGGTCATTTTTGGATTTATCATCTAAAGTTTTACTAAACTTAAAAGTACTATTTTACTCTGAAGCGAACAAGTCATCTTCTACAGGCGAGTGAAGTTAATTGATACAAAAAAGCTATGAAATAAGCTAACAATACACACTCCCTTTCTTGCTTTGTTTTTACTGAAAACTTTGTTTTATTAAAAAACATCAAACATACGTCTGGTAGTAAATTAGATTTCCTTTAAATTAATAATTATTATTGAAGTCTGTAACGTCCACCATTTTGAAGAAATTTGCGGAAAACTATATTTTTACTAAATTTTTAAAACTTTGACCTCGTTGCGCGACCTCGTAATGTTGACCGATTTTGTTCAAACTTTGTATGTCGTCTTCTTTTATCACCAAGAAACAGAAAATCCACAAAGTTGCTAACATTTCAAACATTTGAAAAATAAGAACAACCCTAATATATATATATATATATATATATATATTATAATATATATATAATATATATTTAAAATACCCTAATATATATATAAATATTATATATATATATATTTGTATTTATGCATATGAGTTGTAGAAGCTTTGATTTTTTTTAAATAAAGATGGCTGACCTTGAAAGTTTTTTGTATTGTTTTTAATTTTGCATTCATTTTGTATAGGACTAAGTCTATAAGAGTTTGAGTTTAAAACATATATAAAAGTTGTATACGAGTAGTTATGACGTTGGTATTTTTATGGTCCCCTAATATACCTAAATGTGGCAATATGTAAAGTTATTTCATTTTTGGGGCTATTTGGTTAGATATAGTTTCAGTATCTGCTTATATATGACAAAGCATTATAGCATGAACATTAGTCCATCTAACCGGGGTTTTTATTCAAAGTGGTCAGTCAATATGGATCCTTCCTTCTCTGGAGTCGAACCTCAAACCTTAACATTCAGAGTTGATCATTCGCCCTACTATATTTTGTCATATGATCCTGCAGAAATGTGTGTTTGTTTAAACATATCTAAGGGAACAATATCGAATGAGTTTTTTGTTTTCTTCCAAAAAAAAGTTTTATTCACTCAGTTCATAAAAAATATAATAGAGGACATAACACATGGGATGAAAAGTCCCGGGCCTAACAAAGAAAACACATTTTTTTTTGTTCGAAATTAGCTTTACTCATCAACGTAATCTCCATCGAGAGCAAAGCAATCATTCCAGCGCCGCTCTAACATTTCAATACCACTTTTGTAGAACGATCCATCTTTTCCCCCAAAATAGGCCTCAGTTTGAGCGACAACCCCTTCATTCGTGCGAAATTACTTACCGGCGAGCATTTTTTTCAGGTCAGAGAACAACCAGTAGTCGCTGGGAGTCAAATCTGGCGAATACTGTATATGTGGGAACAACTCGAAGTTCAATTCACGCCATTGTTTTGATTGACTTGTGACAGGGTGCGTTGTCTAGATAAAACAAAAAAAATATTTGCCATATGCGGTCGTTTCTTTGCAATTTCGGCCTTCAAACGCTCCAATAACGCTATTTAATATTCACTGTTGATGGTATTTCCTTTCTCAAAATAGTCGATGAATATTAAACCACGCATATCCCAAAATACCGAGGCCATAACCTTTCCAGCCGATTGTTGTGTTTTCGGGCGCTTTGGACGAGGTTCACCAGTTGCTGTCCACTCAAATGACGATCGTTTTGATTCCGGAGTGAAGTGATGGATCCATGTTTCATCCATTGTCACATATCGACGCAAAAAATCCAGTTTGTTACGTTTAAACATGGCCAAACACTTCTCAGAATCATCAGCACCTTCCTGTTTTTAGTCAACAGTAAGCAAATGCGGCACCCACTTTGAACAGAGCTTTCTCATAGTCAAATGCTCATGCAATATAAAGCCAACACGTTTTTTTGATATCTTTACAATGTCAGCTAACTCACACAACTTCACTTTTCGATCATTAAAAACGATTTTGTGGATTTTTTGATGTTTTCTGGTGTTACCGCCTCATTTGGACGTCCACTGCGTTCTGCGTCATTGGTGTCTCTACGACCACATTTGAAGTCAGCAAACCAACGTTTTATTGTTGTTTCTGATAGAGCGGAATCCCCATAACACTTTTCAAGTATTTTTTCTCCTCAAGAAGCAGTGTAAAATTAAAACACGAAATTATTTTTGATCCCTTGTTTTAAAAATAACAACAGTAGCGTCACTCTTAGCACAATAACTCAAAAACTAATGAATAGAATATTATGAAATTTTAACAGCTGTCTTTTGAAGGTTAGTATTAACTGATAAAAAGGTTATTGCAATAAAATACCGTCATATATGTGTTAGGCCCGGGACTTTTCAGCCCATGTGCTATGTATATATATATATATATATATATATATATATATATATATATATATATATATATATATATATATATATAAAGTGATGCTAATGCGAATTAGTCAAAAATAAATATTGTAGTTTAAAATTTAAGCATCACAGATGAACAAACTACTATAAAATAATTATAAGTAAGACCGACAAAACATTATATAAATTACAATAAACGGATTAAGAACAATTATTATTGAAAATCCTTGATTATTTACAAGTCTTTTGATGATGTCCTTGTCGAGGGGAGAACGGGAAGGGAAATACCGGATATCTTAGGCTCCATAAGTCCATGAATTATCCTATTGGAGATGTGATAGTATGGTCCAGGGAGCCGTATCTGCAGCAGCAGCCACAAATATTGCCTTCAAATTTGAAGGCTGAAGAGGCTGATAATCCGCTAATCTTTTCGTCACCAGGGATTTTGCATCAAGAATCATGGTTCTAAAGGAATATATTTTACCGCCACGGATTTAAAAAAAAACGGGCGCCTTCAAATATTTATCTGATTCTTCTTTGTCCAGACCTCTTACAATTTTTTTAAAATATTGTTTTAAATAAACCATCAAGGGTCAAGTGAATAAATAATATAAGAACGTAGGGGCTTGAAATATTTGTAATTTTCGGTTGATATCGCCTCCCTCTCTCTCTTTATTCTTTATGTTTGTAAAAAATATCTAGGTAGCTTTCATAATGAAAAGCTGTAATTCATTTTGATTTGTGTTTTGAGTGTCGTTAATAGTTGGGTCCTTTTTACTCCCCCCTTGTATATTACTCTTCATTTCACAGACTCCAGAAAGCACTCTGAGAAAGCAAATATGGTTTGGAATGTTTTCCATATTATGTATATGTGCTATTTTACTATCCCACACAACTGTATAACAGCGTATACATAAATGTAGAGCCAGCCAAATAAAAAGAAGCAAGTACCAAGACTTTGATTGATTGATAGCTCCCAACACACATACTCAACACCTTGCAGAGTTCAATTCCTACCTATGAAAAAAATATATATATTACACAATTGAATAATTGAATGAAATCTCAATTAGTTATGTATATATACTTGTATAAGGTCCAACTAAGTGATTTATACCTTTAGTGGAGAAGAAGCACTCAATAATAACAAATATAATTCGGGAAAAAGTTTTTTTATGTGTATCAAAAAGGTTTTTGTCAATGCCAAATGGTGAGTGACTTTTGTGTATACTTATTGCGGTCGAACGGGGTTGTTTCTTTAAGGAATGGGTAAAGGAAAAATAAACTTTATACTTACCTTCCTGCATGATGAATTTTAACAAATAAGACTAAATAAAAAAGTGTGATGACTTTTTATTGATATTTTTAAATATTACAACAGTTTTCTGATATTAAATATGCGTATAAACATTTAACAATATGTAACTCTGAAATATAACAATGACGTTTATTTGTATATTACATATCTTTCATTCATATAATTTTTATTATATGATAAAGCATCAAAACTTTTAATAATGGAGATAATCTTAGAAACAAGTAGAAACTAGAGGCATATATACAATCAGAGAGTGCAAACCTCCGCCGTCACGGGGTCCTTATGAGCCTTCTGAGGCGGATTTTTCACGACTGGGGCGGCGTAGAGGGACGGGGGAGGGTTTCCCCTCGACGTAAATTCCGAGAAGAAGACGCTCCCGACACCCAATTTCACAGCACAGCGACATCTATTGGCATAGTAGGCTAACTTGAAATATTTATTAGTATTTAGCTCGTTTTGTATCTTAATTCTGCACTCAGAGATGCCAAAATTTAATCACTTGTTCCTTTTGGCATTTCCAACAACTCCACACAGTTTCATCCGAATCCGTTTTGTACTTTTTGAGTTATCCTGCTGACAAACAAACCAACAAACCAAGGCCAGTGAAAACTAGAGGCATATATACACTCAGAGAGTGTGTACCTCCGCCGATCCCCACAACATTCTATTCAAACATTCTCCCTTTCACACGCCCGATTTCTATCTCTAATCATTGTTTCTCTCTGTTAGCTCATTTTGCATATTAAAAAAGCACTCAGAGATGGGAAGACGGAAGAAGTTTAAGCTACGTCACTGGGTCAACATAGTCCTGAGCTGATATATGAACAATAATACGTCAATGAATATTTTTTTAGCGTTGTTCTTTCCTACTCCCTGAATAGAGACCCCATTTCATTTAGTATTTTGCTCATTTTGCATATTAAAAAAGCACTCAGAGATGGGAAGACGGAAGAAGTTTAAGCTACGTCACTGGGTTAACATAGTTCCTGAGCTGATATATGAACAATAATACGTCAATGAATATTTTTTAGCGTTTGTTCTTCCTACTCCCTGAATAGAGACCCCATTTCATTATTATTAGTAGTAGTATTTTGCTCATTTGGCATATTAAAAAAGCACTTAGAGATGCCAAAATTTAATCACTTGTTCCTTTTGGCATTTCCAACAACTCACAAAGTTTCATTCGAATCCGTTCAGTACTTTTTGAGTTATCCTGCTGACAAAAACAAACCAACAAACGCCACTGAAAACAATACCTCCTTAGGCGGAGGTAACTAGAGGCATATATACACTCAGAGAGTGCAAACCTCCGCCGTCACGGGGTCCTTATGAACCTTCCGAGGCGGATTTTTCACGACTGGGGCGGCGTAGAGGGACGGGGGAGGGTTCCCCTCGACGGAAATTCCGAGAGGAAGACGCTCCCGGCAACAATACCTCCTTTGGCGGAGGTAATTACTGAAATGTTTATATCATGTAATAATTTACGGCGCTCAACACACTGCATGCTAAAAATATTTTTGGTGGATCACATAATCCAAGGTATATAGAAAACAAAGAATATTTAATGTGGAACACAGTAGTCTTATTATTTTATTTTTTTAACATCATCAAAAACCTGTCGTAACTATAGTTTTTTGATGACGTGAAAAGGAAGAATATAATTACAATGTTATTTTCTCGCTTGTCGGAGTGGCGTCATTAAACACCATGGGTGAGGTTAAAAGAAATATATGGACATACTTTGTATTTGAATATACCTTGATAGAAACTCCTTTATGTTTTATGGTATCTCGAGCTATGATCTGAAACATTATATGCATGTAATTAATTTATATTTTGATTCCTATTTTATCAGAACATTAGTGTGAACAAGGGACTCAAGTTATTGAAATAGATTAATCAATAGTTGTTTCATTAAGTTGAGTTTTAATCGATTAATCGATAGTAGGCCAAGATTAAGGGACCGGTTTATCTTTTGTATTTAGGATAGGTGCATCTTTATTTTATGGAAAATCACAGGTTATTCCAGTGAGTCTCTGACTATTTTTTTAAACGTCAGAACGTGAGCTTATAACATAGATATAACGATATATGTAGAGAGCTGATTCCCTTCAATAGCAGAGAAACTTTGTTCAGCTATCGCCAGTGCCCAATATAAACAAAGTAATATGTGCTATGTCATCGTAAGCTGATCATAGAGATAGATTATATCTCTATGATCAATTACGATGACGTAGTACAAATTACTTTGTTTTATTGGGCATACAGATACATCTGAAAGGAATAAGCTCTCTATATCTTTTTATCTCTTGGCTTCTAAGAAGATGAAAACAAGAACAGGATTTAAAAACCGATAAATATATTGAAGTTTCATTAGCATACAGACAAACAGCGCGACCTGACGATTACTTGCAACTAACTAACTTTATTATTGTAAATCGTTAGTCGGTTAACTTTTTGCGTTCCTAGTGTTAACACGTTATATAGGCATAAGAAATAATGTTATTTCAAATAAGATTTTGGTTCTTTAAATAATGTTATGTATGTTTATTGTGGTAATATACATAGTTTATAATCTCCTCAAAGGTTGTAATGTTATATTACGTTTCAAAAACACTATAAAAATACATTGGATTAAAATAGAAGTGTCTTTTGCCTAAGGGTTATAGTCATGAATATATTAAGGACAATATGTGGATTTAACCATACTGAGACTACTAAAAAACATTACATATTTACATGGAATGAACATGATATTTACCATAAAACCTCTAAGTAATCATAATCATTATGAAAGTTTATCAAAACGTGCATTTTTATTATATTCTAATAACTTATTACAAATTAATAAAAACGCTACAGCATTTAAAAAAAAACTAAAATAATCAACAAAAAACTGGAAATGGCAATTTGGACCTTGAGAGGTTTATGTAACCCCAAAAATTAATATGTATATACATGTTTACTCCAACATTTTTTCTGAATTGAAACTTCAACCAACCTCTAAAAAAAGAGATTAACTTGATATCAATGAAATTCAGACCGCACAATCTAATTGAAAATAACCCTTCCTTACATAAAAAGGGCCTTTTACAAACATTGAGTGGTTGCTACACTACAAAACACAACATTTGATGGCTAAAACCATAACAATCACATTTTTCTTCACTCTGAAACAGAAGTTCTTTTGAGCAAAAAATTGAGCGATGGAACTCAAAATAGATACAAGATATATATATATATATATATATTATATATATATATATATATATATATATATATATATATATACGCAAACTAAGAGACGCCATTATCAACTACTCCTAATAGCAGCAAATAACTTGATGTAGTTTTTTTTAAAGTTTTCCGTGTTATTAAGATTTTTAGAAACTTAAACCAGGAGCAAATAGTTTTTCACCTTCATAATAAACATAGGTTAATTAAAGTTATTAGTCATACACAACCATTATGAATAATAGTAGCTTGAACTTCATTTTGCCTATTTTTCTTCTTTTTATTCCTGTTTTTGTATTTTAAAATAAGATTTCGTATTCTCTTGAGATGAGAAGAATATACTTTTCCCTTCAATAATATGTAATATGTTTAAGAGATTACCCCCTTCTTCCATGGTTTCATGATTATAATCAGTACATAGGACAGAAGCAGAGAGGAAAAATATAAAAATCCAAACTAGGACTTGAACTTATAACAATCCATCCCTTTGTTTCCCTAGAGATCACCATCCCAACCTTTGTAATTTCCTCCCTTTTCATTTCCTCTCTTACTATTATTCAATATTCTTTTCATGCCATAGATTGCTAGTCATGAATTCTTCATATTTAAATCATTATTATAACCATCAATTTTAAACATAGTGAAAAATTTACGATAAATGAGTACTGTTATCAATTATATTGAGACACGAAACGGGGATTACCGTTGAGCTATTTTTTATTATAGATATTATTCCTAAAAAAATGTTGGAAACAAGTCATTGCTTGCCACTTGGCAAGGTTAAGTTTGAAGGTTATAAGATGTTGGTAAAATTCTTGATGGCATCACTGCCGCCTGTCACCCATATGGATTGACGATTCTAAACATGACGTCAAATTTGGACACAAGCAATCAAAGTGTATAAAAAGAAATCGGAATTTTAGCCAAACGAAATCAAATTTGGAAAAAAAATATCAGTTCTATTTGTTTGTCAATGCATAATTTCATATTTGAAGCTGTTTCATATTGGGTTTTTTTTTTTTTTTCTTTCCTTGTTGTTTAGATGTTATTTAAAATTATTAAAAAAATATATAAGTGAAATAAACATTATAGTTTATAATAAAATCTAAACAAGAGGTAAAACAATAAACAAAATATAAAACGGGAATCTTTTTACAATATTTCCATATTTTTTGCATAATTTTAAAATATTCTTTTGATTTTGATGGATAAAATTTGATGACGTTCCTCGCATGGACCCATGAGTCCTTAGTGTCGGAGGGGATCCTGAGGGAGAGGGCGGTGTATCGGGCGGCAGCTGAGAGCATCACAAATCGAAGAGTAGATGTTTTTACTATATCTTTTTTCGTCAAACAGCTCGCTATGTAGGCTTTGGAGTTTGACAGAGCAAATTCAATAGCCTAACTTTTATGTTTAAAAATATCTACAATCATATAACAATTTTGTAAGTCCATCCCTTTTTAATTCATTTGTTAAACTTATAAAACAAAGTTATCTATAGAATACATTAAATTACACACACACATTTAACTAACTGATAGAGTATAATAATACCAGAATGAATTATTCAAAATTCAAACTACCTTCTTCTGCCATTTCACTAGAGCTTTTTAATGTGATGTTTCATTTCAACGTTACAAAAAGCTACAAATTTAGAATGAAGAGTCCCTTGAAAAAATTGAAATTGTTTTGTTAGAACCACTAGATATATGTAGCCTAAACATTGCATTATATTATTTGATTACTTACTCTTCACGAAAATAATTCAGCATCATAATTATGTTCCCACCAGTCAGTCGGACGTGAACAAGAAGATTCCGTGGGGACTTAGGAAATTACCCTCCACGGTTTGTAGATTTCCATTTATTTTTGGAAAGTAGTAAAATCTTTGTTGCTTAAAGATACCTAATTAGGTCCAAATATCACTTTTTGGTATTTCTGGGCAGGCGCTTTATTATTTCATGAAAGGAAACCCCTAACTATTCTAGAATATATGTTATCCTAAGTGTATTCATTGACTATGGATGGATGAGTCTGCAATGAATTGAAACAGTATTTTTCCTTCTACAACCAAAGTTTTAAATTATTATATTATTTGTTTAAATGCTATGTTATATTATGGTTTATAACTTTTCAACATAAATTAGTATATATTTTGTGATTTTTTTAACACTTTGATATGTCCTTATTGTAGCTAGATCTTTTGGAAGTCTAATTTTCAACTATAATGTTTATTTATATATTATTTTTATACACAATTCTACTGCCCTTTTTACTTTGTATCTCCTGTTACAATTGAAATAAAGACCTTTAAATGAATAAATTTAAAAAAAATGACAAATACAAAAATAGGTCGTTTTTTAGCTCAAATATTGAGTTGGCCATCGTCTTCTGAGGTTAGTCATTGGTGTGTCCAGAATTCTGCTTTGTCTTTATATTTTGAGTTGGTTTTCTTTTTGTGCGCTGCCGAACACTTCTTTTTTTTCAAACATCCACCGGCTCTGGCCTTGTAAAGAAAAAAGAAGACCATGGAATTCATCTAGTGTGCCATTTCGACTTACAATTTCGCCTTATGAAGTCCTGTTATCGTCTTGCCTCCATAATTTCAGATTGAGAAGAAATAGAATGCTATTTTGAAGGATCGAAATGCTTAATTTTGATTAATCTTTAATGCCCATTGAAGAAAAAACATAGTAAATTTTCATTACTTTGAAAATATTTTACAGGCCTATTAGGCCTAATAATCGTTTTGTAAGTATGAGTGTAGTTCCTTATAGTTTGGAAATATATGAGTTGTTTCCAATCAAATTGCTCAAATCTTAAAATATGTTAATATAAAACAGACTATGTAAAGCGATTATGACAGTTTAATTAGACTTAAATGTATTTACAAATTAAAAGATTAATAATATTAATATAAACTGATAAATGAATCATAAAAATGCTCACAAAATAACGCTACAATAAAATGATTAAAATAACTTTTGCATTACTATTTTTAGACATGGGACGAGGAGTTGGCCATAGAAGCACAAACCTGGGCGGATCAATGTATCACAGATCACGACTGTCCCTCTTGTAGGAAGCTCTCGAGGTTCCCTGTTGGGCAAAATCTTTATTCTTTTGGACACATACCTGGGATCTTTGAAGGTTCATGGAAGCGAGCCATCAATGGATGGTATGATGAAGTCGTGGACTTTCGAAGGGACCATGTGGATCCATTCAAGTAAGCAGTGGAAAGTATTCCTTTGGATGGGGGCTATTAAAATTCGGAATAATTCTTGTGATTATTTTTTAACTTATTTTAACCATATTTATTCGGTTCTGCTACAAGACAAAGTCTATTAATAATAATATTTAAAAAGCTTGACTCACTATTAATTTGTATGCATCTATTTAATGTGACGTCAAATAATAATAAGGGGATTTTTATTTCGTTTTCTCCAAAAATCTAATGTTGTTCATCATCAAGGCCAGTATATAATTTAATAATTAACGGGAGAACTAAACGACTCCTAGTTCGTTCACAAAATGATTTGGTCAAAAAATGCTTCATCTCTCACATCACTGTAATTAATAATAAACTTCACTAAATTGATATATCATTCCGGATTTTAGAGATTCTCAATCATTCGCAACCTGCAAAAATTACTCTGCAAAAGACGGAACACGGTGTATAACTATATTTTTATTAAATCTGCTTCAAGGTATTTTGATTCCATTTGTAATTTAATAATTAATTTGATTGCTAATTACACTAAAATAGTCCAAAAACTTCAGAGTTATGAGATAGCAATGTTTAAAGGCTCTAAAATTGCAGAGACAGAGACTCCCGATTTCTGGCTGAAATAAAAAACTTTACAAACTGCTGAAGGGGTCAGTTTAATTAAGGAAGTTTTAACAACATTATCATTATATATACATATTATATATATATAAAGTGATTTTAAAAGGTTATATCTCCAAACGATTTTTTGTAAGAAAAAAAACAAGTTAAAAAAACTAAGACTTTCGATAATGTATAGTTTTTCTTCTTATTTATTTTAACTGTTTATTATTTACTTTCTTGTTCATTATATTAAATCTTATGTTTGCTCTACTTCGATACACAATGAGCATCGTTTTTACACACTTTTAACGTATACAAATGATCAGTCAAATACAAAATATATATTTTTCATTACCTGAATCCGAAAGGGTGTCCTTGTTGGACATTTCACTCAATTATATGGGCAACCACATCAAAGATCGGCTGTGGCCGCCTTACGTATTTCTCTGAAGCTCAAAGACCCTCGGTTATGGCCAGCAGCTCTATAATGTAACTACGGACGGGCAGGTAACTACATTGGGACGAAGCTCTACAAAATAGGCTCCCCATGTTCACGATGCCCAAGGGATCGGAATGCTCTTCAAACTACCTGGGCTTTGTGCCTTAGATCCAAGCCTCAGCGTCATTCCCATCGACATCCCAACAGTCACACCCAAGCCCTCTGTGAGTATCTTCGGAACAAACAGCACTGCACTCTTATTCACGAAACCTCCCAATGATGAGAACGCAAGGTGTGAATATAAGTGCAAAAGGAATTTGGGGTGCTCTGTGGCCTTGAGGACGAAGGGGATTGTGAATGGTCCCACTTTGGGCTCCTGTTTTCCACCTTCGTTCGGAGGGGCATGCTCTGGAACTCCAAATGATGCTCTGACTGCAACGTCATTTGTCAAGGCTCCAATGTTGGGCAAATGGTGTCCATCAAAATCAAAAACAAAGGTAAGAGAAGACTCTGGAAAGCTTAATATTCCATTTGAAACATTGTTAAGGATGAAGTTTTTCCTTAAATATAAATTGGAAGAAAAGTTATTTTTTGTTTTCATGTATAAAAAATCGTCAAACTTTGGGTATGCCAAAGCGGACGTGTGACGTCATTTAATATTTGTTAGGAAGAAAATAATGGACCAAAAATATTTTTTGAGCAAATATTTCTTAACTTAGATAAAAAAATTACCCGAATTTATATCAAATCTGCAATTTTTAGTTATTATATAACCTCATTTTTTGTATTAAAAAAAGAAAAAAAATCCAATGACTATATTTCCTCTTTTTATCTGCATCCTTAAAGTAATGAATTAAAAAAAATCATGGATATTATGTTCTATTACGCCTTAAACTGATAAGCTTCATACGCACGTACGTATGATCAGCCTGATTGTAAGATTGAAATTGAAATTTATTTTCTTCCCCATTTGAAGGAATAACAATCATATAATCCTAGACATGTATCTGGTATTCAGATATCTTTATAATATTTTGCATGCGAATCAATATAACCCTTTTAATTCTGCCGCATCGTATGTATTATTTCAATCATAAAAAAAGAAATTTCATACCATTTATTATTTATAATAATTATTAATATTATTATGATATATATAAAGTTGTATATATATATGTATTATATAGATAGATAGTAATAAATAGATAGAGATAGAAGATAGATAGATAGATAGATAGATAGATAATAGATAGATAATAGGAAAGATAGATATAGATACAGGATGGGCCGCTTAAAACGAGACACCTTCAAAACCGGTCTATAATATCTGTTTAATCCATTTTTTCCCCTTCAAATTTGGAGGTTGCGTTAACCAACATCCATTCTTTCACTTTATAAAAATATATAAAGTAAACAAACTTGATAGTTTCATAATCATGGCGAATAGAGAGGAAAAAAGAGTTGCCATTCTTGCTCTTTCCGCGCAGGGACAAAATCCTTCCGAAATTAGTAAGAATCTAAGGGTTTCAAGGCAAACTGTTTATAGAACATTGGAGAGAGGTACAGCAACTGCACCTAAGAGGATGAGAACTAAGCCAGGAAGACCTACCGAGACTGTGGAGGCTGTTAAGATCGCCATCAACGAGAAGAATGCCAAAGCAACAGTAAGGGGGTTGGCTCGTGAATTCAACATGCCAAGGACAACCATGAGACGGTTGGTGAAGGATGATCTTGGTCTTAAGAGCTTCAAAAGAACTCCAAGGCATGCCCTTAAGTCTACTGATAAGGAAAAGAGGGTTGCTGGAGCCAAAAAGTGCCTTAATCAACTGAAAAAAAAACCTAAAGAAGTTGTCATTTTACATCTTGATGAGACCCCCTTTTCTCTTGGCGAGATGGTAACCATGGACACTGGATTCTACATTGCTGAAGCTTGTGGAGATGCAGATGACACTACTGTCCACTATGGAAAGGAAAGGCACTTTGCCAACCTGCAAGTCATTGCTGTGGTTGGCTCTGATGGTCAGAAGTGTGACCTCATCTTCTTGGAGGATGGGCAGAGGCTCAATTCCTTCACATATGTGGAGTTTTTGAGAAGAAAAGTCTTCCCGTGGGCAAGAGCAACATATGGAGAATCATGGTGGCTTCAACATGATGGTGCAAGTTGTCATACATCTAAGTTTACCCAGCAATTCTTAAGAACTGAAGCACCTGGATTTTTCCCTAAGGAGGCATGGCCTCCTCACAGCCCAGATGCCGCACCTATGGACTACGCCATATTTGGGCGTTTAAAGAGCTCCCTTAGTGGGACTCATTTTAAGTCCAAACACCATCTTAAAACGGCCATCATGGATGCCTGAGCCAATTTGGACCAGACCTTCATTTCCAAGAGCTGCCGGAAGTTCAGGTCTAAATTGGAACGTATTATTGAACATGATGGAGGATGGATAGAATAAAATATTTATATCCCTTCATTATCTTGAAAAATGAATAATAATAAAAATTATTTGAACAAACCTTCTCAAGTTATGGACATTGATATTATTAAAATTGAGTGTCTCGTCTTAAGCGGCCCACCCTGTATAATATTATATATATATTATGGCATGAAAAACATCAACTCTGTGTTTGTAATGGTAATTAATATTTTATTTCTATGAAATAAAATTGGGGACGCAATAAGAATACTATCCTCAATTTAACAATAATAGAGTATATTAATTTATTTTTTGTGCAATTCAATCAATTATTATGAAGTACTAGTATCTCCGATGAAATCTTACTTAACGTTAAAAACTAGTTGAAAGTATAAAGCAAAATAAATCTGTAAATCATCAATAACTTATATGAAAATCCTTGACATGTATTTGAAACCTATAAGTACTGATTCGAATATTTGTAATCATCCATTTAGATTATTTTTTAACAATTTCCTGTGAGTATATAAATTGACTTTTCTTTAGTCTGTCAATGAATATAGGATTTTTAATATATTGAATGAAGATTAAGTAATCATTATTATACAAAATGGATCAAGCAAAATACAAATAAATATGAGTTTAGATTCTAAAATGCACGATGATAGAAAAGCAATAACGATAAGTAAAAAACTCACAGTTACTGATTTCGGCAAATCTCCTCAAGTTTTCCCGCCCTTGCAAAAACTGTGGTGTTATTTTTAACTCTATAATTCACGCCTTTGCAGATTGTGATCGATAGACATATTGGTGAGATTCATAAAACTAATGCACTCTAATGTAGGGTTTATGCATGTAAATTTGGCCAAAAACGACGGGGGTGCCTCACCCACACGGTGCCTCATCATTACTTATGATACACACTAATAATCGGAAAAAAGTTGTGAATCATTTCTCAACATACAAGGAAAAGTTTTCAAAGAGTGATCAGATTGATTTTATTTTTCGCAATTGAAGTTAGAAAAAAAGTTTTTATACGATTTCTGACATAAAAAGGAGTTTGTGGTTCCAAATTATGATTTTAGTGTTCGCTATTTTGACGTTGGAGTTTTAGATCAATATTTGTATTCACCCTCCCTACTCACATTTGTTAAATAAATGTATTATACATATAAGCCCCGGAAACCAATTCTATATTACAACAATATTAAATTGTTAATTAAATGTGCATATAGCTCTACTGGATTGAAATATAGAAATGCATATAGATATAAAGACAGAGAGGGAATATTGGATTCTCAGAGGAATACGTTTTTGTGACCAACATAAACAAATCTCCCTGCCTCTAAGATCAACTTACGATGACGTAGTACAAATTACTTTGTTTATATTGGGCATAGGCGACAGCTGAACGATGTTTCTTTGCTATGAAGGGAATAAGATCTTTATATATATATGGAAAATGCCTATTGGCTATTTTTAAAGTTGATCAGATCCTGTTGATCCCAACGACAGTGTCCTAATCAGAAAAAAAATTGGGATAAAAAAGCTGTGCACACTCACTAGACCAGGAGTCGGCAGCCCGCGGCTCTAGAGCCTCAAGCAGCTCTTTAGTACTGCTTTTGTGGCTCCCTGGAGCTTTTCCAAAAATGTTAGAAAATGGTAAAAAAGATGGGATATATAGGACAAAATGTGCACCGTACGAAGATTATATAAGGAATTTAAAAAATTGTGGCTCCAGACACATTTTATATTTTGTTTGGTCGGATATGGCTCTTTCAACATTTTGGATTGCCGAACCCTGCACTAGACCAAGGAATCACATGTTTTTTTTCGTGATCTCATCATATAAATATATAAAATAATGTTGGGTAGAAAAAAAGGAGGGCGTCGACAGTTGACATTTAATTTTTTTAAATGAGTGGACCAAAACAATGAAAAACATTCAGTAAACTAAATTATAGTTCAAGGATCATATAACCTATCGGTTTATTATTTATTTTTTTACAACTAAAGAACAAAAGTGTAATTATCAAATTATTTTTAATTGATAAAACACAACTATTATAATTTGTTGCAATCCTTTAAAAGCACCATCTTCAACAACTCACACATCTCTTTTGCATTTTTGCTAATACTCTTCATATTTATATCCCAATGTATTAAACTAAGTAGAATAGGAATATCGTATTTTAAAACATCCAGAATAACATTTACTTTCTAAATTCTCTCATATATTTTAAATAAGCACTTTGCATCCACTTCACACCTTTTATGCATGTAAGTGTACTAATGACACTGACAAATGTACCTTTCTTGGAATTCAAGAACTCTGTGTCATTCATTTAAATGAAATAATTTTAAAGCGAAATGAAAAAGGTAATAAAAAAGATATTCGTAATTAAAGAGAATGTTTTCTTTCTATATAAGTTTGACAAAATATATGATATAGATAAGACCATCGTTATTTTCCACTATATATATATATATTTCTTGAGTCTTTGATCTTACAAAACTATTCATATAAATTTTAATTCATAGAAATATAATTTAAAGATAAGGTTTTGTAATTCAGATTATAGGAGGGGTAACGTTTAGTTGAAAAGAAGTATTTCTTATCTTTTGGTCGTTACAAAATAGTTTTATATTGGGATTTATTGTTTTACATGTGTTTTTCATTTGATTAAATGTAAAATCATGCAGGATAAGAACATGACTGCTAAACGAAGTTAATGTTTCAGCGTTATGATCATTTCAATTTTATTAACTTTCTCATCACCAATTACCAAGTAATAATAATAATATTATAAATAAAAATAAAAACTTATCAAAACCGCTTTCAAGCAAAATATCATTCCCTTTCATTTTTGCAAAAGTGAGCATACTTTTGTTTCTTTCATCTTAATAAGCATACAATTAGACAGCTCATATCTTTATGGTGGTAATAATAAATCATCTATATAATATATTATATAATTATGATAAGATTTAAAAAATAAGTTGAAATAAACTATTATTTATATACATAGACAAAAAAATAAAGTTTGGCAAAATGTTTTGCCTCATGTAAGCGTATGACAGTCCTAATAATTGTAATAGAGACATCCATAACTTGGCATCTACAAACTCAAAGTTATAACCCAACATAGTACCATTTGCTCTGCCGTGCTGTCGCTGCTCATTCTATTCATTAATCTAAATAAACATTTTTTTCAACACATTATATCATGCAAATATAATTTTACAAAGGAATATGTGAAATTTAAATAATAAAAACTATTGTGCCCTTTGGAGTTAAATTGTAAGCCAAATTGTCTTACTTTCAAACACGAACTTTGTACGTATTGGCTGTATAACCCATTGACTTTGAAAGGGCTGTTAATTATCTAATAGCTAATACTGTTCAACTTTAATTTTGATCATTCTTTAACAAGCTGAAATTAAGTTTTTAGTTCCACGATCACACTTTCATTTTGACTGTATTCACCACCATCATAAGTGACAAAAAATGTATATTTAATGTTCATAGAATTCATGGTATCTGATTGTTTAATCTCAGGGTTTCACTCATCTAGTGAATGAATGTAGTATTTGATTAAATTTTATCTAAAAACTTCATTTTTGTCTTTAACAATATTAACCCCATGTTATTTTCAATATTAAAAAGCTCTATTAAAAGTCACACAATAATAATCCAATTTATCAAAATCATAAAATAACTTACAAAATTGCATATTCATTATAATTAAGATAATTGCTTCTTCTTTTTTTTTTATCACATGACAACAAAATAAATAAATACGTCGGCAGTAAGACAACCGCATTCTTCTTTTAAGGAGTGAGATTCATTCCAATTCGATAAAGGTATTAGAACTTTCAAGGGCCATTTGATATGCAAGCACATACATTACATATATATATTTATGTAGGCGCCTCCATTCATATGCTTAATGGTTAGTATTTGTATATAAAAGATATAATTACTATGCTTTTTAGGGCATGAAAGAGAACCCCCTCCATTATCTTCCGTATCAAATATTATTTTATAACTCTCTATTTACATTCAGTTAAATAATGATACAGTATAAAAATGTGAAAATCTTTAATTTCTGCCTATAAGATGGAAATAAATGCTTCCTTACACATTTGAAAAGAAGTTATCTTTTTTGTATGATATGCAAGTACACCAAAAGGCATAAAAGTTTCGATCTGATGGCCAAAAAGCATGCTTTGTCGATGTCTGTTTGACTAAAATAATATAAAGCTTTTCAAATATATATATATATATATATATAAAATTAGCCTGTCCCGTTTTTAGGTCAATCACTCCAATTTTTACTCTGAGCAATTTTCTGCGCGTAGTGATGAAAAAATGAGATTGAGAAAGTTTCAGCCTTCAAAGGCAATTTTTGTGACTGCACAAGCCACTCAAAGTTCCAAAAAGGCCGTTTTGGGGTTCAAAATGACCGTTTTGAAGTGGCTTGTGCTGTCTGAGTTTTAGTGATATCGAGTAAAAAATTTTTTTTCTAAGGATTGCTTGAAATGTCATCTTTCAATATATTGAAATGTCATTTATATATATATTATAATATATATAATATATATATATAGATTATATATATATATATATATATATATATATATTTGTATATATATATATAAAAAAATTCTTACAATATTTATATTTTTTGTTATTTTGTAATGGAATTTTAATGAATTCATTAAAGAAAAAAAGTAATCAATTAAAAAAAATATCTTCTTTATAGACGACATTATCCTGACTCCTTTGCCATCGGAGGAATGAAGGATTCCCCTCTTCGGGCTCTCAAAGGAAGAAGACTGCGAGTAACCTGTAAACCCACGGGCGGATGCACTGTGCGTCTCGAATCCAATGAGCCCCTCAGTGGGAATGTTTGGGCTCCTGTTTCTCACCTGCCTTTGGAGGAGAGGGCTTCGGAACACCCAGAGACTGTAGATCATGCCGTGAGACTGCGATGGGAAAAAAGGGAGAAAGCTTTATTGTTAATGTTTAAGATGAATGGGTTCTAGAAAATAAATCAGTATTATGTGACTTTGTTTTGAGCTTTCAAGTTTTTAAATCGTTTCATTATATAACATAAGTGATAGACACTGAAACTATAACATTCAAAAAATATGAAAAGCAAGCTATGAATTGGGGAAAATATATCACCCCTTCCCTTCCATGGGTTACAACAATTACGTTAAGGATCCAATGACCAGAAAGGTGCAATGCAGCACACAAAATGACTAATGAATTAAGAATAAAAATAAAAACATTTGTGCGCAAAAAAGACTATTCGACTGACAAGTATTAATTATATATCCTCCCCCCCCCCTTTTTTCCTGGGCTCCTCAGTTTTTTTGCTTTAAATACATGCTCTGTCAGCATGAAAGCGAATCTTTTTTATAGCGGTATTTTTGATATAAAATAAGAGCATTTTAAGATGAGTTACAGTCGATATTTTATAAGAGCCTGAGGAAAAGTTCCATCTAATTTTTTACTTTGTTACTGTTGTCATAGCATACCAAATCAAATTATTAACCATCAAATTAATCTCCATGCTCATAAGAACGAATAATAACATCCTTAATTAAGGATATTATTATGCTACCTTTCGCTAATAATTATAGATATTTTTACTTGGGAATTTCTGTCTTTTTGTATGTCTGTTTATCTGAGATAAATAGAGGACGAATAAGATAATTAGGGAAATAAGTATTCTGCTTTAACAAATCTTAACAGCAATCATCACAATTATTATAGATTTATATTTATTTGTGCTTGAGAAAAGCTCATCAAGGATAATTATTTTAAATATAACGTACTGGGTTCGAAATATGTGGACAGAGAAGGAACCACTGAGTCATTATCTCTCACAAATTTCTGGAGGAAAAATTATACTGAGAGAGCATATTTCGGACCTGAGGGAAGGTGCGGCAAAGATTATCGGAGTTTTCTGGACGATTGGAGAAGGATCATAAAAGGAAACCACCCAGCACAATTAAATCGTATGAAAAGAGCCCTTAGATGGGAGCTTCCTACAAGAGGCTCCATAAATTTCAAAGGAATAAATACAGTCGGACTTGACTTTGCTGCAGGAAACGGCAGATTCCCCCTTGCTTCTAAATAAAATGGCTTTCAAGCAATTTCAGTCTATTTTTGGCTTGTACGAGTCTGTAGACAGACCTGCCAGTACCAATCAGATTGCGTCGGCTGAAACTCTTCCTCCCAACTGCGGAAAAATTTGTTTGAAGCCTACAATGGAACCTTCATTAATTATTAAGAAGACGTTGTATAAATGTTCCAGTGGCTAAAGCTATATGTGTGATAAAAAGTGATATGCTGTCGTCATCAGAAAAGTGGTTTAAATACCGTGTTCTCTGTGGTACACTTGAAGTGCGAGACAAATTTTTTACGCAAGATCATAGTAAATGTTCTTTTTGCCGTACGGAGAGTGAGTCCAGTGACACTTTTTATATGATGCACATATCTTGGTCCTTTATATAAATCTGTTTCAGATCTTTAATCGACAATTAAGTTTTATCAACTAAGAGAAGTGACTTTATAGCCTTTTATGTTGGACTCGATGAACGTTTTATAAATTCTATAATTACAAAAAACACAGCATGTATTATATGCAAGGAGAAGTGCATCATGCACCGATATTTCGGGGATTTTATCAATGGTTAAACTCCACAATTAAAGTTTTAAAGGATACATGTCGTAAGAAATGATGTTTTACCCAAATGTTCTTTCGTTTTTTGTTTTTTTTTTTATTATAATATGTCTATTGTTGTGTGTTTTGTTTGAAATATAAATTATGCCTGTTGGCCAAGAAAAAAAAAAAAATAAAATAAAAATTATTTTAAATATAACTTTTTTGTAGGGAAAAGGTTGTTTTTAATTAATTATTGGGGTTAGTGGAATTAATAATTAAAATGTATTCGGTAATACCAACGAGTGAGCCTATAAGAAAGAAAATAGTAGTCTTGTGGATGATATCTCTGCTATGATTGATCTTCAGGAGTGAAGTGATGCTGTATTCATAATATCAGCTGTTCGAGAAAAAAAAGGCTGTTTTGTGTTATTGTAATAAATAGGTAGACTTAATGGTGTCAGGATCTGTGGAAACCATTTTTTATTTAAAAACATATTAATTTAAATAAATTAGATATAAAAAGAATTTAGGGGTAGATATGCTGTCATATACGCTGATAATATTGGATAGGAAATGTTTAATTGTGTTAATTAGAAAGGTTTAAAAATGGACCGGGTCTTTCAGAACAAGAAACACCGGCTGAACTATTAAAGTTATTTGTTCATATTTTTATATAAGTATGTACGTTAACATATCAAAAAAATCAATACTACAAACGAAACAAGATCCTTGAAGAGAAAAAAAGAAAGGGTAGTGCGGTAGCCGTGTGCAATAAGGGCGTGTCCAACTCTCAATGTTGGGGGTGCAGATCGAATACTCCGAGAGGGGATGGTAGTTTTTGGTCTGCTCATTGAAAGATCCTAGGTTCGATTAGACTAATTATAATGCTATAATACTTATTATATCCCGTCGGATGCAATTCTATAGAGCCATATGGGCAAAAAATACGACAGGCTTACTCATTTCAATTTCAAAAACTTGAGTTCTAGTTGACGGGTCATACTTGTATACTTTTTGCCGCCTTGTTTTTCTTTGTGAGGGAAGGAGAAAAAATGAAGGGAAAACATGTTAAATATATAACATATATATAAATAATGGTATCACTCCGGCAATAATGGCATCAAAACTTTTTCTCTCTTCCTCGATGTTGTAAAGAATGATGATAATTACAATTTAATTTCTCCCCGAATAAAGTATAGGATTCAAAGCTTCTGGTTCTAGCTCCTTGGATGAAATATGAATGCCCTGCCTATGTTCCATAAATATTTGCTGGGGAGTATGTAGGCTGGTTATAATTAATAAAATGTATATTTCAAAAACACATGTGAGTTTAATATAACAACAGCTTATTAATCTTCCTTTCCATAGTTCTCTCGAAATCCTGAGTATGATATATTTGTATTATCCAAGACAAAAACAATGTTCATTAAATGAAATCCAGAGATCGAGCTATGATATTGAGAAATTCTTTAATAAATTAAAAAGTCAAGGATTTTAATTTCCATGTGATGGTGATATACGCGATGTTTTTTAACTAATTCAGTATCAAAGGATTTGACTAATACAAGGGTGTTTATTAGTAATCAAAAGGAGACCGTGAATAAAGTGATGATTTTTGCCAAAAAATGTTTTTTAATGTTACCAAAATGAGCAAAAATGTTTAAAAAAAATGTAATTATGTCGACCCCAAATTTGATTAATGTGAATTGATTATTTCATAAAAACAGTGACATACAATAATCTCTACCAAACTTTCTTGGTGAAGTTTTGGCGACGGTCGGATAAAAAAAATTCAACCTCAAAAATGATCTTTCCAACATTACCGAGGGTAATGGGACAGTACTTTAGAATAGCTCCATCCATTGGGCTCATCCCATATAGAAGAAACAGATCCAGATTTGCCTAGCAGCACATCTCGTACTGTCTCAATGCTGGCAGGGCAGGATTTTTTCTTTACAACGTAATCGAACTTAGTTTCAAAAACCTCTCCAGCGTCACCAGGAATCTTGCGGATCCTTTCCTCAGCATCTTCACAGATTTGAGTCCATCTTCGAGTATAATTCTGTGGTCTCCAGGCTGGTAATTGAATCTGGCAGAAGACGATAAAGGACTTGCAATAAAGTTAAGTCAACTACGATGCTTTTCATTTTAAGAATCCGCTGACTATGGATATACATTTGACATCTCAAGGTCAAACATATCCACGACTGCTTTGACTTGCTCGAAATTCGACCATACAAAACAGCAGTGCGGATCCAGGTTCCCAGTTTGGTAGAGCTGGGATTCGGTACCGCCGATTGGTTTTCGGTAGATTTATTATACATCTACCGAATATCGATCGGTGGGGTAGATAAGAAAGAAAGAGAATTTATTTATGTATCTGCTCTGTAAACTTCATCATATGCATTTAGTTGTTGTTGTATGATTTTATTACGGAGCTAATATAATTTTAGCCTTCATGGCTACTAAAAAAATATATCTTTATATGCAAACAAATAACTAGCATTAATACAATATTAATTAAAGAAGAAAAAAATATATATCTATATATATAATTAATTGTTAATTATTAGATTAAACTTAATCCTCTACATGGGGCACCTGCTCAGTTCATAGCATTCCAAGCGGAATATGGCAGCCTACTTCACAAAAATCTCATTACAGATGGAAGAGGTGGTACTCCCAGGGCAAGATAGTACGCAGAGGTTTTGTAAACTTCATATTTACAACGTCCATATTGTAACATGTTTGTTATTATCATTAGTAGTAATAAGTTATGTGACTTCATTGATTCCCATAGTTGCGTTTATAATTTTTTAAATATCTATTATTATAAGATTGTAATGATTATATATAAAAAATGAAGTAATGAATGATCGAATGATTTTTGATAATTCAATCAATATCAGAATAGACAAATTTACCACCTTTGTTGGTCATTGAGTGCGAGATTAAAGTAACTGCTGAAGCCCAGTGTTTGAAAGAAATTATAAAATTATATATATATATTTTTTTTAAGGTATAAGTATAAGCTATATGTAAAAATATGTTTGAAAATGCGTCTTTAGGGGTCCTCCCGAATTTCTCCCTCCATAAAAATTCATCGAGGTGTTCCTCGAGCGTAACACTGCTCACACGAGCCATTGATTTGAATCTATAAACAAAAATAATTAAGTAATAATGAAATGCAATATAGTTTCTTTATTACCTCCTCTTTGCATTTTGTCAGTAGCACTCAACATGGTTCGTATGAGCACCTCTTATGGGATCCACAAAATTTGTAGAGTGATTTACCACCTCGTGCTGGTATTGAGGGTTTATAGGTAATTGAGGGATTCTATTATAGGCAGCCTATCCACCGCTGTGTATAACAGAACCCGGCTCAATTTTTTCCATGATGATGGGAAGGAGGGTGCCTGCCTTTCGATCATCAGCCTAGACCAAAATATTAAAAAGTTTATTATTCTTTGTGGACATATATTCATTAATACTCACTAAAGTTAGGAAGCCTTCGTTTGTGTGAGGGCAGTAGCCTCCAAAAACCCATCGTTCAGGAACTATTCGTCCAACGTGGAAATTGCGCCTTGCCAACAGAGATTCATCTATTTGAACTACAATCCCGGGGCTTCCAATTTTATGGGGATTGTTGTTCAAATAGACGGAACAGATATACCTAAATTTTGAATACCATTCCAGGGCTGTCGATTCTGAAATGGCAATAATATCAGGAACGACGGTCACTGAAATTTTGAGCGCCCAGGCCAAGGCCAATTGGATTAATTTTGGGTTACCTAATTTGCTTCCAGCCCACAGAGAGTCTTTTCGTTTAGGCACATTGAAAATATTTAAATATTTATCATTGTATATTAAAATAGGTGGCTAGTGTGAGCAGCGTGAAGTTTCGAGAACACCTCGATCAGGTTTATAGAGGAAAATATTGGGTAAGACCTCTAAATATAATTATCAAATATTTTTATATATTAATAATATTTCTGGGTTTTTAAATATAACTTTAATAATTTCTTTCGAACACTGGGCTTCAACGGTTCCTTTAATCTCGCACTCAATGACCAACAAAGTTGGTAAAAATATCTATTCTATATTGATTGAATTATCAAAAATCATTCGATCATTCATTATTTGTATATCATCATTACAATTTTATAATAATATATTTAAAAATCATAAACGCAACAATGGGCAGCAATGAAGTCACATAACTTATTACTACTACTAATAATAACAAACATGTTGCAATATGGACGTTGTAAATATGAAGTTCACACAACCTCTGTGTACTATCTTGCCCTGGGAGTACCAAAAAATATATATTTACAAGGTTAGTCCCTGTACGCTTCCTAGTAATTAGCATAGTTTGGTAAACTTTTATACTCGCACGTCACAATTGTATATGGATGTTTGATGACTATAGATGATAATTTATTATTTGGCTTCTCCTGGATATAGAGATATATAATTTTTAAGGCGCCATGATGGTCGCGAATGTCTCAACCAAAGTACTCTGAGGAATGTAAGATCAATTCTTTGCACATTCCCATAGGCCAAGCGACCTAGAAACTTGTTGTTGTTGCTTTAAAAAAAAGATCATTTGACGCCATTGATCAGACAAAAAATTAACCTTACAACAGTTGCAGTTAATATTTTTGCGTTTTGTTTTGTTCCTTGCATAAATTTAATGTTAATAATTGATATTGAAATAAGTTATTTTCTAATGACGAAGACGATATTAACTTCAATTAATGTAGTAAATGGTTGATTCGTGTTTTATATAATATTAAATGTGTTTATATTGCAAAGATGACTAAAAATACATCTCTCTAAAATAAGATGCATTCATATAAAGTTGTTTTATAATATTAATTTGTATTATATAGCTTGATCTCGTATTCATCTGGATTTATTACCTTAAATATGATTATAATATAAATGTTATGTATCCATTACGGAAGAAAGTAGGGATCCAGTTACTCATCGAAGGTTTAAAATACTATTTTGCAGATCTTAATATCGAACTCGGACTCCGTTATTCGAAAATAAGCGAGTCTGGTCATCGCGACACTTTTTTCAAATATATTTGATCTGAAGTTGTTTTTAATAAGATTGAAAATAGTTAAGTTTATTCATGCTGACTGGCGTGTTTGTCTTTTATATATGGAAAACTATTAATATATGATTATTTGTTACGGGTCAGGAAAAATATATACAAGTTGGGGTTTGATCAGGGGTTCCCAACCTTTTTTCTTTGGCGACCCCCTATAGAAAAATCTCCAGTCTGGCGACCCTCTTATGTAGTGAATATAGACGGTTCTGCGGACCCCAGGTTGGGAACCCTGGGTTAGATCACGTCCAACAAATTTTATCATTTGAAAGTCGGTTTCGGGCTATTTTTATTATAAAACCCTAAATATTACTTCCATTTTTCAAAATACACATTGTTATTTTTTTAATATTTGAACGCTGAACGCTAACGGAACGCTGAACGCAAAAACATTGAACGGAACGCTGAACGGAACGCTATTATTTTTTGAACGCTGAACGGAACGCTGAACGCAAAAAAACTGAACGCTCACAAGCCTGATATATATATATGCGTATTTATATTTTTTTCTCTTACGATTATTTTTAGAATTTTTTAATAGCAAAAAAAAAATCTTAAATCAATTGGCATTTTTAAAATTTCAACACCATTATGCTTACTGATTTATTTATTTCCAATTCACCAATAACAAAATTACTTTATATGCTTGTAATATTTTTTTTAATCATCATGAATACGTGATCAGAGCGAAAGCTACAATCAAAGACGATATCTCATCAGATATGAATAAAAGAAAAATAATATTATAAATAGCCTGAACAGCCTTAGCAGCCACTGAAATAATAAATATATCGTGGAAGCGTACCTTGATGTTAAAGATAAATAATCTATTTCCATGTACTTAACAAAATCTTTTCAATTTATTTGATGGAATTATAATTTGGAAGCGTGAATCATAAGAAAATACCACTAAGCATTATAGTATTAGGAGTGAGGGACTGTAGGGACTGCTGTGTAATAAAAGGAAATATAGCGTGTATCTTTTTAAGATAAAAAGCTGCGTGGAGGATAGTTCAACAAGAGGGTTAGAACCATTTAACATTATCATAGTATGTCATTTAATTTTCCTTTGTGTAACTGTCATTAAACATCGTAACATCTGATAATTTTCATTAAGAAAAGCTAGATATACCTATATATAAGTTGAAGTGATTGACATTTATATGCATTTATTCAAATTTGATTAGCAAAAGGTTAAGTTATTTAAAAAAGTTGCTAGTTTCCACAAAAAACTTAATTTGGGGGGAAAGGACCATAGGATATAAAAACAAGATGGCTTATTGGATTTTTCAGAGGAATATGTTTTGTGGGTGTCCCAGTACTTTTTTCATGGTAAATGCGGAGTGGACATTTTATACCGTTTTTTTTGTTGTAGGTTGCTTGCTCCTTTATCGTCAGTCAATTTCCTTGTTCTTCTTTTCTTGTGGGTATTTTTGTAAGAAGCTTTTTGTGTGAAGCATTTATCCGCTCTTCTTTTTCTCGTTTGTTTATTTTGTGCAAAGCTTTTGTAATGAAGCATTTTCCGCGCTAGTTTTTTCTTTATTACTTTGTAGACCTAATCTCGCGGGTTTAGTCCACACATATATATATATTATATATAGTATATTATAATATATCAGGCTTGTGAGCGTTCCGCTTTTTTGCGTTCAGCGTTCCGTTCAGCGTTCAAAAAAAAGTTTGCGTTCCGTCAGCGTTCTGTTATTGAACGTGCGTTCCTGATGACGCCGTTCAATTTTGCGTTCCGTTCACAAGCCTGATATATATAACTATATTAATATGAGCCTCCCAAAAAAACCCAATTTTTTTAGGTTCTTTTTACATATCCCAGCGATTCTGGTTCATTTTGTGATGCTGAAAACGAGTATCTAGACATAAAAATCTCTAGCATTGTTAGAAATCGGACGTCCTGGTTGTCAAGGTTTTCGTTATGAAGCAAAACTTTTTGTTATTACTTATTTGGAAAAACACTAGTTTTTACAAAATTTTAGCTATGATCATTGATGACGTTGTTATTTTTTGCAAATTTTTGTTAATATATTTGGGGCCACTAAATGACATTTTTAAGTGCTGACGCACCAACCATTTTTTAAATAACAGCGCATACTAGGGTTCTTTATAGTTTCAAGAAGGAAAAAGAAAATAAGGGTACTCATGTTGATTGTTTAAGTATCTTTTTAATACGTTAGTTTTAAAAACGACTAAGGATAGTAGATTTCCCCATCGAATCCCAATCTCTCCCTCTGAATCCCTCTCATCAGTATTGATAACAATTCTTTTAATTTGTGTTTTTCCTCAAAAATACAGTTTTTCAATGGAAAGGGTAATTATGGTAATCTTCTGCTGATTCGCCAATAGACAATTGTCAAATATATATATTATATATAAATATATATATACATACTATATATATATATACATATATATATATATATATATATATATATATATATATATATATATATATATATATATATATATATATTATATATATATATATTATATATATATATATATATATATATAGGGTTGTTCTTATTTTTCAAATGTTTGAAATGTTAGCAACTTTGTGGATTTTCTGTTTCTTGGTGATAAAAGAAGACGACATACAAAGTTTGAACAAAATCGGTCAACATTACGAGGTCGCGCAACGAGGTCAAAGTTTTAAAAATTTAGTAAAAATATAGTTTTCCGCAAATTTCTTCAAAATGGTGGACGTTACAGACTTCAATAATAATTATTAATTTAAAGGAAATCTAATTTACTACCAGACGTATGTTTGATGTTTTTTAATAAAACAAAGTTTTCAGTAAAAACAAAGCAAGAAAGGGAGTGAGTATTGTTAGCTTATTTCATAGCTTTTTTGTATCAATTAACTTCACTCGCCTGTAGAAGATGACTTGTTCGCTTCAGAGTAAAATAGTACTTTTAAGTTTAGTAAAACTTTAGATGATAAATCCAAAAATGACCTTGGTTGCATTCTATCAATTCAGAATTCAGTACAATCTGAGTTTACATCATATGATTCAGAGCCTGTATTGACCTATAAGAAATCGATTATGAAAAAAATAAATAATAATGTGTTTCTTAGATTTGCGTCAAGGTATCCTCTCAAAATTTTACTTTGTCTCTGACGCATTTATAATCCATTATATGCGTCATTTTGTACGCGAGATAGGCTTTTTTAATGTACATATAACTCTCTACTTATTAAATTGACATGATTTAGTATACCAAAATATTAAAGCTGGTTAACCAAGCTTTCATTTGATATGTTTGGTGTTCTAAAAATCGCTATACTTTAAGAGATATAAGCAAATACGTACTCTCCCCCAAAAATTGATCTTTTGATATGAGAATATACGATTACCATTGGTAACGGCTGTTAGTGTTACCTGGATAGGAAGAAAAAAAGAAGGGAGAGAAGTGAGGCAAAATACTCCCTCCCTTCTCTTTCTCTTTCTATCCAGGTAACACTAACAGCAGTACCAATGGTAATCGTATATTCTCATATCAAAAGATCAATTTTTGGGGGAGAGTACGTATTTGCTTATATCTCTTAAAGTATGGCGATTTTCAGAACACCAAACATATCAAATGAAAGCTTGGTTAACCAGCTTTAATATTTTGGTATACTAAATCATGTCAATTTAATAAGTAGAGAGTTTTATGTACTTAAAAAAGCCTATCTCGCGTACAAAATGACGCATTTTTTTTTATTTTTTTAAGTTTATTGCTACACATCATATATACATATATTCAGTACGGGCACATGTTAATTTTACAAAAACTTATGGTGCCCTCGCAATAGGGTCTCCTCCTATTGCAGTCCGTCCTGATTGATGTACATTGAAGGAGGTTTCTTGATCCATTGGCCGATGTCTGTGTTTGCTAAGAACTTAGCCAGGTCAAGAACTGAGTACCCTTGAAAGGGTCTCGAATTGTCTAAGAGGAGTGACCTTTCCAATTCAAATCGTGGACACTCGTTTGCTAGATGAAGAGGATCTTCATCTGCTTGTCCACAGCCTCGACATAGAGGGCTAACTTTAGGGTGCATCAAGTGGTAATGCCGACGAAGGAGACAATGTCCACTAGTAAATTGAACTAAATAATTAAGTTTTTCCTTTGAATAGTCCAAGAGACGCTTCCATTGAAAAAGCCTCACCCTAGGAAGCATTGCACGGCTTTGACGACAATAGTCCAGATCTGTCCACAGAGTTTGCCACTTTTCTATATAGAAGGCGGTGACAGTTTCCTTAAGGAAGGCCATAGAATAGCCAACCTCTTTATTCTGTGCTTGACCCATAGCTCCAGCTCGTGCAAGCATGTCGGCTACCTCATTACCAGTCACACCGCTGTGACCCTTCACCCAGCAGAGTGAAAGAGGAACCTCCTTTGTAATCGATCTAATCGACTCCTTTACCTCCTGGACGAGGCTACTATTGGTCTCGATCGACCTTAAGGCACCAATCGCAGATTGAGAGTCAGACCAGATACAAAATCCAGTTTTCGACCATTTGCTCCGGTTATCTTTTATCCAGGATAAGGCCTCCTTTATAGCATAGACTTCCGCTTGGAAGATTGTGTTTTGTGGAGCAAGTGATATCGAGGCTTCACCAACCAGATGATCTCCTTTGGTCACGACGAAACCCGATCCAACTCCCGAAGCGTTCTTAGATCCATCTGTATAAATATGAGTCTGATTTTTGGATTGGTCTTCTAGAATATTCAGATTCCAAATTTTCTTCCGATTGGTCACGTCCTTACGTAGAGTAGGAAATAGCTTGGAGATAATGGTGTCATGAGCGTAACCAAACGGGACGCTTTTAGTTTTGAGATGACACCACTTTTTCATTTCAGACACAAAATCATTCGTGATACGGATACGACTCATAGTTGCAATTCGTTGAGCCTCTAGAAATAGAGGAAGAATACCAAAAAATACTTCTAATCCCCTTGTAGGCGTAGATCTCATTGAATGACATAGACCAAGCAGACCTAGTCTTTGAACTTTATCCAATAGCTTCTTCTGTCCTTGCGTAATGTTGTGTGCCCAAATTAAGGCTCCATAAGTTAGAGCGGGTTTTACTATGCTTTGATAAGCCCATAGCGCTTGACGGGGACCCAGACCCCATGTCTGCCCTACTATACGCTTCATGGAATGGAGAAGTTTCTTTGCCCTTGATGATTTTATTTTAAGATGAGCTTGGAACTTAAGTTTAGAGTCTAGTATTATGCCAAGATACTTCATGGTTTCTGAATAATTTATTTGTTGGCCTCCCATGATAGGACATGGCCAAGTTGAAATTTCATGCTTTGTTTTTCGAGTGAATATCGTTGCGACGGTCTTTGATGGGTTAAATGTCAGGCCATTTGCTTGGCCCCACTGTTCAACAGTTGAAAGAGCTTGATTCATATCATGAACCATGCTTGTAGGATCAAGTCCCTGGACTATGAGAAGAACGTCATCTGCATAGCCAACAACATTTACTTTAGTACCTCTGAACTTTACAAGGAGATCATCAATAGTAATATTCCAAATTAGAGGTGACAGAACTCCTCCTTGTGGGCTACCACTAGTTGGGCGCACAGTCTTTGTGGTTCCTCTTATAGATGTGCTTACAATTCTCCCTTTCAATATATTATCGTACCAATAGCAAATGGGCAAGTCAGCCCCTTGAGCCTGGAGTCCTTTTAAGGCACCGGCGAAAGATATATTGTCAAAGGCTCCACTGCAGTCCAAACTTACCTTGACGCACATCTAAGAAACACATTATGATTTATTTTTTCATAATCGATTTCTTATAGGTCAATACAGGCTCTGAATCATATGATATAAACTCAGATTGTACTGAATTCTGAATTGATAGAATGCAACCAAGGTCAGTTTGGATTTATCATCTAAAGTTTTACTAAACTTAAAAGTACTATTTTACTCTGAAGCGAACAAGTCATCTTCTACAGGCGAGTGAAGTTAATTGATACAAAAAAGCCATGAAATAAGCTAACAATACACACTCCTTTCTTGCTTTGTTTTTACTGAAAACTTTGTTTTATTAAAAAACATCAAACATACGTCTGGTAGTAAATTAGATTTCCTTTAAATTAATAATAATTATTGAAGTCTGTAACGTCCACCATTTGAAGAATGGCGGAAAACTATATTTTTACTAAATTTTTAAAACTTTGACCTCGTTGCGCGACCTCGTAATGTTGACCGATTTTGTTCAAACTTTGTATGTCGTCTTCTTATCACCAAGAAACAGAAAATCCACAAAGTCGCTAACATTTCAAACATTTGAAAAATAAGAACAACCCTAATTATATATATATATTATATATATATAGATATATATATATATTAATATATATATATATTATATATATATATATATATATATATATATATATATATATATATTTAATATATTATATATATATATATATAGTAGGGAATCGGCGGTGCTACGGGCAGCTAGCAGCGCGTCTGGTCTACCCAAAGACCAAAGATGAAAGTAAAAGTGCCGTATCACCTCTTCGGTTAACGGGAATGGACCTGGTTTGAAAATTTCTAGAGTATAACCATACCCAGTGCCTTGCTTAAGCACTTCTTCAGTGTCCGAGTTTCCATTTTAAGTTAAAGGCACTTGACTGATAGATCAAAGAGTGAAATTGAATCTGATACGGTGTTTAAATCACGTGTTATAAATAAAAACAGGTTTTGATGAAATAGATTAAATGGTTATTGTATTGTATTTAAAAGATAACTTAAAAACATCACTTGAGTACCTTCTTTTTCTTTTTCCTTCCTGAAACTATAAAGAACCCTAGTAGGAGCTGTTATTTAAAAATGGTTGGTGCGTCAGCACTTATGTTCATTTATTGGCACTAAATATTATTTGACGAAAATTTGCAAAAAATAACAAAGTCATCAATTGATCATAGCTAAATTGTGTAAACTAGTTTTTTTCAAAATAAGTAATAATAAAAAAAGTTTTGCCTCATAACAAAACCTTTGACACCAGTGACGTCCGATTTCTAACAATGCTAGAGATTTTTTATTTGGTACTCGTTTTCAGCATCAAAAAATGAACCAGAATCGCTGGGTATATGTAAAAGACTAAAAAAGTGTTTTTTTTTTGGGAGGTCTATATATATATATAAGTTGATAATACTATATCCCTTTAATAGATTTTTACAATAGTCAAGTTTAATTCCAAATATTCTTGACAGAAAACCTCAAATAATTATTCATATAAAAACTCGGTGAATCAAAAAAATCTAGAATTGATTCAGTGTAATATTCTTCAATAAAGACCTTTTTCCTCGCCCTCGTTATCAAATGACTTAATGAGTAATATGGGAATTTCTAAGATATTTTCCTTAAATGAAAGAGGAGGAAAAGATAGAAGATCCAGGCTCGCATTCATGAAATACTCCTGGCTTTTAGTCCAAATGTGTTGTACTTAGAGGATATTAAGACGGAGGTTTCCCCAACAGTTTTTAAAAATTGCAATTTTGTCAGCTTCCCATGTTTTTATTCCTTTTTTCCTGGCTCTGGGTAGGAGGGTTTTATGACTTTTACAAGAAAAGATTTCATACATCGCTATTCACAAACGAATTTACAAAGAAAGAAAGCTTATTTTAACTACTTCAGATTTTGATTTTCGATTATCAACGTACATGGCCTTAATTTAAAGCATATACCTTTTTTGAAACCATCATCAGTAGTCATCAAATTTATTTAATGTCAACACCTATCTTTAATTTTTTTTGGTACGACCGTACGAAAACTTTATTCAAAGCATATCAGTTTTCAACTCACATTTAACAAAAGAAAACAAAATACATATCAATATTTTACAAAATAAATGAACACTCACATTCAAAAGTTTTATACTGACATTTACAAATAAAGTAAATAAAACAAAAATACACTCATTATTATTTTCAAGTAAAAAAAAGAATTACACTAGCATTTATATATAGATATATACCTTAAAAAACAGCACTACAACTATGGCTTATTAAAGACAAAATCCACTATTTTGGACAAATTATAGGGTAGGGGACTTTATTAGTTTTAAATTTATCCATTAAAAATTGCGCCCTTGATGTAAAAAAATTGATTACATTTTGAAACGGGCCAGAGTTAAAATAAACAAATTTCCTCAATAGCAGCAGAAGGCTAAGCTTTTCATTAAAACGTTTCCTTAAAACATCTAAAAAACGAATTACCTCTTGACATTCCATTTAAAAATGAACCAAGTTTCCCTTGCATCCATACAGAAGGAACAAAACTTATCCTCACTTATTTTGCCATAGAATGCACCAAGGATAAGGTGTTAATAACAATTCTATACTTAAACCAGAATAGGGGATAGTTAAGATTTTTAGGTTGAATATCAATTGTTACATCATAACTTGAACAGCTTATTCTAAAACTGCCTCTTCTTCTATCGATTTGAGATATAAAATGTTTTTTTTTAAATTTTTCCTCGAATGATAAAATCCAAAGTGCTTGTTAGTACTTGAAAAGAAGAAAGCAACCTCAATCCTCTGGACGATGTTCTTGAAAAGTGCCTTATAAAATTGTAAAAGCTATCTCGTGGTCCTATTTTTTTTTTAAATCTATTTTACTTAAAATTGTATTTTTCTCTAAAATTTCACTATTAGTGAGATTATTCGAACTATTGAAAATATCCTCAAAGCAATTTAACTTCTTTTCAATGGAAATCCCATCAAGAAATAGTAATCTTTTATTTGCCATTACTGGCTCCTGCCATGTTATTTTATGTTAATAGGTGATCTATATGTTGATATCGATAAACATATCGAGAATTATCCAAATTCTGCTTTCCTCAATAATCTTATTTCTCGACTGAATTTGATTGACGCCACTAAAATGTTTAGTCCCGAAGATAACATTCAGTTGAACTGCAAAAAAAAATCGAGAATCGATTTTGCTCTCGTATCCCAGCTATTTCTATATCACATTAAAATGTGTGTGTCGACCAGATCCTTCTGCTGATCATAAGATTTTCTATATGACTTCACCATACAAAAAAAAAGTTTCCTGGATATGTATAGCTCATTTTGTCCAGAGCTGCAGGGTCGTTTACTCTGTCAATATTCTTGGCATTAAGTGATGCGAAACACACTCTTAAAATCTTACTGGACACAAACAAACAAAATATATGTGGACAAATTAGACTATGGCGCAACTTATCTCTACAAAACAGATTCGACCTGTATGATTCCTGTGTAGTTCCTTCGTTTTGTATAGGGCCACATCATGCTGAATTAGCACAAGAAAAAAGTACCTATTGGTTGAGACTTTTTTATAACGCATATCTTCACTCATAGAAGCGTCCTAGAAGCCTTATAAGAGTTGAACTTAGTCTTCTAATTGAAATTCTACCCAAGTATCTAAGAATCGTGCAGAAAATGGGTATGCTTTATAACAAAAACTGGAGAAATATTTTTACGTATTTGGAATTTAAACAACGGTTTCCATTAACTAATCAGACCTTAGAAACTTTTTGCCATTTGGGCTTCATTCAGATAATCTTATGGAAGTTTGAACCTTTATAAAAAATATTTTGGGATCTGTCATTTTAGAGCGAACTGCCTTACACAAAAGATTTTTACTGCTCACGATATGTCGTGAATTCAAATTTTAACGTGTAAAGGTTATTTTTTTTCAGTTTAAAAATTCACTCAGTTTCATGTGTCCTACCAGGCCATGGTTTTAAAATTAGAATGAGCTAAAGAGAGTTTATTATTATATATATATATTATATATATATATTATATATATATATATTAGGGTGATTCTTATTTCACGTTTTTCGGATTGAGAGTCGAGCTCCCCCTAGGATTTTACTTAGTGTATAGAGATCTCTTGTGAGGTTGAACGAAATCGAATAATTGGAAGTACATGCTCAACGGGCCCAAAATTTGTAGGAAAACTTTATTTAATTTTTTTTTCGCTATTCGATTGCCCCTAATGTCCTTAATTTTAATGCTATTTTCAAACAATTTTGCCGCAAAGTGTAGTATGCTCGCAAGGATTCCAAATCAGTTTTTATTTTAATGTACATCCAAAATTCAACGAGAAATTAAGTTTTGAAATAGTCATTTTTATGCAAAACCCCAAAAATGAAATTTTTGAAACTTTTATCTCGTTTGATTTTTGAATGTAAATGAAAAATAAAAACTGATTGGAATCCTTGCAGCATACTACATTTTGCGGCAAATTGTTTTAAAAAAGCGTTTAATTAAGGACATTAGGGGCAATCGAATAGCGAAAAAAAATTTACTACATAAGTTTACTACATAACTTTTGGGCCCGTTGAGCATGTACTTCCAATTATTCGATTTCGTTCAAACTTTCACAAGATGATCTCTATACACTAAAGTAAAATCCTAGGGGGAGCTCGACCTCAAATCCGAAAAACGTGAATAAGATCACCCTAATATTATATATATATATATATATATATATTATATATATATATATAATATATATATATATATAGCTATATATAATTAGATATATTATATAATATATATATATATATATTATAGGTAATATATATATATATATAGAGAGAGAGAGAGAGAGAGAGACAGCTTTCTAATCTAATTTGGTTCACACGAAGACTTAAAAACATGATTATTTTTTATTTATCTTGCAATAATAAAAAAAATAGTAATAAAGACATTAATATCCAGTGCATGCCGTGTGCGATAATATGAGCAAAAATCGATAGTTATAACTGAGATATAACTTTCATCTTTTGTTGCTAAGCTTTAAGAAGTTATGGTTCCTCACATATACTAGCCCCCAAACAGGAGAAATGATAAATCATATTTTTTTATAGCTAGTTTAAAATATTGTTTTTTCTACATTGCAAGATTTAAAAAAGTATCAGGAAAAGAAGTCATTAGTTATATTTAGTCAAATTTCAATTCAAACAATAGATGTCGCTGTGCTGTGCTCTCCTCTTTGAGAGCACAGCACAGCGACATCTATTGGCACAGTAGGCTACTTGAAATATTTATTAGTATTTAGCTCATTTTGCATCTTAAAGAAGCACTCAGAGATGCCAAAATGTAATCACTTGTTCATTTTGGCATTTCCAACAGCTCCACAAAGTTTCATCCGAATCTGTTCCGCACTTTTTGAGTTATCCTGCTGACAAACAAACGAACCAACAAACCAACGCCAGTGAAAACAATACCTCCTTCGGCGGAGGTAAAAATGAATGTTAATAGGGAAAACATCTCATTTATATAAACAAGTCTTTTGTATAATGTTTTGATAAGCCTTTCCTAATGTGTTTTTGTCTTTTTCGAATATACAATGCGTAACTTATTCCACTTATAAAAATAACTTTGCTTCAGTCAATAGGAAAGAGAAATACATAAATGTCTGGTGTATAAATACATACATGTTAGCTTTCTTAATTGCCCTGCATTATAATTAGCCCCAGAATTATGGCTTGAATAATGGAGATCGTATCATGTGACGTGATGAAATGACATGGCAGAGGGGCTTTGTACCAATACTGTACATGTCCTACTTATTATTCATCAAAAAGGCTTTTCACCGTTTTTGATTGTTTATTGTTCTTAGCATGCTATATAGAGGAGGCTCTTTTAGATGGAAGATCTTTGAAAGATGCATACATGCTAGCCCAGGTGTTATCATAACTATAAATAACGCTCGGGATATATACAACACAAATTATACATATATATATATCAGGAAACGACCAGGTACCCGGCCCGCCAGGTCCTGGCTGTTTTTTGAGTATCCCGGCCCGGTGTCCCGGATTGTTTAGACACCGGGCCGGGACATCGATATTTTGTTTCGTTTGTCATTCATAAATTTGATTTAGAAAAGAATGTCCCAAAAAATGTGAGGACGTTTTTTCAGAAAAAAATATCGAAAAACGTTTGAATCTTTTTTTGGAAATTTCGAGATACTTAAAAAAGTCACTTTTTTGGAGATTTCTTTTCTAAAAAAAACGTCCTCACTTTTTTGGAGATACTTTTCTTTAAAAAACGTCATCACTTTTTTTTTGGAGATTAGTTTCTTAAAAAACGTCCTCACTTTTTTTTGGAGATTCTTTTCTAAAACGTCCTCACTTTTTTTTTGGAGATTCTTTTCTAAAACGTCCTCACTTTTTTGGAGTTCTTTTCTAAAACGTCCTCACTTGATAATGTCGATGGAACGAAAATATATATTATGTCCCGGCCCGGTTTGATATATCGCAAAACAATGCGGCAAGAGCGTTCATTGGGCTCAAGCTTTAAAGGACGCCCATTTCACCCCCTTCAACAAGCTGTGGTAAGGCCATCCAATCGAATCCTACAAAGTATTTTATAATGATGATGACCCTGTTGAAAATAGGAATCCGACTGGGATCCCTGTATTCAGGAGTAGGAGGGTCGCCAAGTCAAAACCTCTCATGGTAATCAGAGCCATTGGCCACGTTTCTGAACCAAAAATACAAAGAACATTTGTATCCGCGAAAGCTAGAGTATGGAATATATTTCCAGTCTCCATCGAAGCTTTTTTTATTTTTATTAGTCATTATTTTGTACAGTTTTCAATAACTTTTACACTTGTGTTTCTTGCTTTGTAATTTTATACTGTTTTAATGTCGTTATTTATATTTATGTTCTAGCTAAACAGTTACACCAGTAATAGTTTTAAATACATTAGATCACACACACATACTTATAAAAACTTCTGTATTTTCCTAAAATTTGTTGAATCGTTGAATCAGTTACCCTCCATCAACAACGTCTTTAATCATGTCATTTCTCAAACTTAGTGATCCCTTTGCCAACCACGTTTAATTTTATTAAACAAACTAAATCGTCAATTGAAAATCAAAAAACAACCTCATCATATATGATTGTCATTTATAATGCGAGGGATTTCTAATTTATTCGTGCAATGGAATAAAAACTCTGCTTGCCTCATAAGCCAGCATATCTTTCTACTGTAGACCAATCATCCAAGAGCTTTTTAAAATATATAGGTATATATTTGCAAAAAAAAAAGTTACATGTGTTGTACGCTTGGTATGTACATTAGGGGTATTATAAAACCTAATATTAAGATATCAAAATTTATCCCCCCGCGAAAGTTGCGTCATAAGAAACTAAATGATCGTAGAAAAATGGATTTTGGTTTGACCCCCCCCCTTACCCCCCCCCCCCCAAATTGCGTTCAAAGGTTTCGTTATGAAACAAACTTTTTGTTATTACTTATTTGGGAAAATTTAGTTTTACAAATTTAGTTATGATCAATTTATGACTTTGTTATTTTTTGCAAATTTTCGTCAAACAATATTTAGAGCCCATAAATGTGCTTAAGTGCTGACGCACCAACCATTTTTTAAATAACGGCTCCTACTAGGGTTCTTTTATAGTTTCAAGAAGGAAAAAGAAAAGAGGGTACTCATGTTGATGTTTTTAAGTTATTTTTTAAATACGTTTGCTTTTCACATCTTAATTTTCATACAGTAACTCCCTCATATGGTTGAGAATATAAATCTATGACGTTGATTATATCCATAAACTTTTGCAGATGCCTCCGTTACTAGTTTTATAGCTCTTTCCACTGATTGTGAATGGCAAGGATACTTATTAGTTTTTAAGGATGTTCTTTGCTTGTATAAGATCTTCCTCAGGCACAATTGGAGGAACAGACAAATTTATTTTGACCAGTCGATAAGATTTAAAAAATCTTAGAATTACAACTGATAGTTTTTGGTAGTTGAAAATTTCTTTTTTTTAATATCTTTTTTGCAAACAAAACTTTTTCAGGACAAACATTCTTGTTTCCATTTATTTATCGGTTAGGCCTTCTAGCAATATTTTCAGGTGGGCAAAAAAGCGTTTCTCTGAGTACTTTTATATGATGGGGGCTAAATTTTCATCATCTCTTGTAATAAAGTTATGGCGAATTTATAATGCTTTGAGGCCTTCAATAAAAAGAGAGATTTACTTGGTTTGAAACCATATAGGAGCGTAAAAATTTTAGTTAATTTTTTTACAAGTTTTATGTGGGACTCACATGACCTTTTGTGAAATATAGGATCTTAAAATTCTGTTGGCTTTGGTAGACA
>CP045891.1:5141799-5171348 GCA_013387185.1 Caligus rogercresseyi
ATCAATGAGATATTTTATTTAAGATAGTCAATAAATAACCGTTAGTTCCTCAAACATAAAGAAAAAAGTACATCAAGGCTGACAAACAGATGTTAATAACAGTTAATTTAATCCATAAGTACAATTATAACTAGAGGCATGTATACACTCAGAGAGTGCAAACCTCCGCCGATCCCCACCAAATGAATCACTTGGTCTTTTTGTCATTTCCAACCCTGTGCGCACTGTCCTTTGAACTCTACATACTGCTCATTTAACTCTACAAACTTGAATTATAAGGGGCGTTCCAGCTCATCAAAGAGGAGAGCACAGCACAGCGACATCTATTGGCAGAGTAAGCTAACTTGAAAATTTAGTAGTATTTAGCTCATTTTGCATCTTAAAGAAGCACTCAGAGATGCCAAAATTTAATCACTTGTTCCTTTTGGCATTTCCAACAACTCCACAAAGTTTCATCCGAATCCGTTCCGCACTTTTTGAGTTATCCTGCTGACAAACAAACAAACCAACAAACAAAAAACCAACGCCAGTGAAAACAACCTCCTTCGGCGGAGGTAATGATACATCTAGAAACAATGATGATTAATCGCCAATTCACCTTCTGTATACGCAATAATAAGAAGGGTTCTTTGTATACAACACTTATGTTATTGAGCATTAATGAGCACACTTGATTAGTTTTATTTTATGAAACTAGTGGTATATTGATATGTACCCTCATGTGTCTATTTTATGATAATATTCTCCTATATATACGAACGAAAAAGTGCTCAAAATGGGCTCATTTTACTAGTTTAATAAAATAAAACTAATCAAATGTGCTCATTAATGCTCAATAAAGCTATTAAAGCTGGCCCAAAAGTCTGTAGTTTCCTGTAAAAATGCATTTTATACAAAAGTGTCATTAAGAAAAATTCCTAATATAAATAATTCCGAACACAACAATGCGTCATCATATTTTCCTAATGCATAAAATACAAATATTCTTAGAACCAATTAGAAGTAGATTGAATAAAGTTTTATTAAATTGTTTAAATAAGCATGGCCTTAAAATATGAAGTTTTATTAGTATATCATTCATTGAAAGCTTATAGCTTATGACCTTATATGTATATATATAAATATATAATATATATATGTGTGTGTGGTGTTTACATATATACATATAGTTTTATATTAGACAGCAATCCCTTCGCCTAACACTCTCAAGCTTGATGAAATCGATGTATATGCACTATTTGCTAAGGAATTGATTTCATGAGAAAATATCACTTAGCTTTGAGAGAAAACTGTAGCCTTTGATGATCAATTGTTTGTGAAGGAAAAGGCACTTTATGAGGTGTTATGACATTTCTTTTTGAGTGGCTGAATGCTAAATGAAACTGTAAGTTTTTCTTTATGTATTTCCACTTTGTGACTTGTTGTCCTCATGTTGTGGAAATTTGACTAAGTTTCAGTCGTTTGCACTATAATTCATTTTTAGTGGCCAGCACCTTGTTGAGACGAATTTGTAACACACACAAATATATATATATATATATATATATATATATATCTATTTATATATTATATATATATATATATATATATATATATATATATATATATATATATATCACAGGGACTATTCCCGGTGGGCCGCTGGCCTCAAGAAACATAAACGGGCCATTGACAGCCTCCTAATGACATATTGGGGCCTGTATAATTGTCCCGGTGGAAAATTTTCCCACTCCGTTCCTGTATATATATATATAATTCGGTCACTACAATTCCATCAAACCAAATTCCTGAAAAATATACATTCTCCTTATCATTGGTTGACCCATAAAAATCGTGTTATAACTTGTTAAACATTTATAAGTTTTTGGTAAAATAAATATTAACTGCAATTGTATGAAAAACTAACTTTCCAACAGGACTTTTGTATGGTTGCCAATATAATGGAATGTAATATTTATCATTTAATATACCTATTTCAGGATTTATTATTATATACCTAAATTTGAACTATACCATATTTTCTAAACGAATCGTTTAATGAACCAGTGAATGGTGTCGGTATATAAAATAAGATTACATAATGTAATCACATGAATTTTTGGTTAAATCTAATGCGAACACACACAACACACGTGTATATATATGTACATATATATGTATATATATAAATAGTTCCTTTTTGCTGTCCTTCAATATCCTTGTTCTTTAAAGAGCTCCACTTTTCTAAGAGATAAAAATCCCCTAAGTCTTCATAATGGCATGTCTTGACTTAAAAAAACCCCCGTTTGTGTCATAATTGAACCATTATTTCATTATGCCTACTGCAGAGTCTAACACAATGGATAAGGATTTCTCCTTACCATTCAAATCCCATCCCTATAAGTATTGTTGTGCTGCTCATGCCATTATAATAATTATTAACATTAAAAAGCTGTGTTCTATGTGTTTATCCAATGGACGATTATGTACAGCAAAACTCGGGGGCATATGCACACACTTTAAGAAAAAAATACAAATCCTGGACGAGAGGCGGCCATTTTGGAAATAAGAGGGGGGAGAAGCAATGAGTATCTCATAGCATTATTATTATTATTATCATTTTTAATGACTTTATGTCTTAATTAATTCAAGGAATGCGCCAAGACTCACAACAATACTCACCACACATTACTCGCACATAAAAGAAAGACAACTCTATTTCCCCCTCGTTCTTGGTTGCAGGCTAAGTTTGACTAAGTTTTTTATCATTATATGTGTAATGTTGACGATGGCAGTAGTAGAATGACATCAATTTTAATGTATGTAGTGCATAAGGTTCGTTAATATTTAAAGAGATTTGTTACTTGTGTTCAATTATGTAACGTTGATATATATATATGTATAAATATAATATGTATGTATCTGTATTAGTAGAACTTTTCTCCAATTTGTTTTTTTTTCAAATATTCGACATGAAATCAAAAGCGTCAAGGAGAATTTCGAATGAAAGATCTAAACCCATTTGAGTAACTCACAACATTTCTCTAACCAATTTGTTTCTTTCCTTTTTTTACATTAGAAAGAAGCAAATAACGATAAATTTTCTTCGAAAAAATGGCTGTTTTTCAGTTTTAAAACATTGTTTAAGATTTGATTAATTATATGAGCATCTGTTGGATCCTACAACCTTAATCCGAACATTACAGTGTCGAATACACTATCAAATAGTCATTTCCCTCAGCACGTATTTTCCATATTGAAACGGCGGGGAACTTCAAAGTTGATTTCAAATGATATTCGATGTATCGATCCTGGATATCCCCATAAGTAGTATAGTGGATTAAAAGAAACACAGTAACTAAAGAAATTTAAAAAAAGAGAATATATAAATAACATTGGCTCATACATTTGAAAATTTTTGGTAGCTTTTATATTGGTGGATTAGTCGTCGAAGAAATTTCAGGCTCCATTGCGCGCCATGTGGGTAAAACTTTATTAATTCGCCAGCGTAAGTCCATTGGGTCTCCGAAGCACAAGGAATCTTCATTGCTAACACGGAATAGCGTGCGGAGGAGGAAATTAAAATTGCTCTAATGGAGTGTTGATCCAGGCGATGAGAAGTAGCCAATTGTTCCGCTAAAAGACTTCAGATGCTTGACAAAGCATATTCAAATGGCTTGCGACTTTGGATTGTTGGAGCGTTTACAAGATGTTCCGAATAAAAGAAGGGAGTAAAGAACTATTAATGCCTCCAAGATACTTGCAGGACCTGCTACAGAGAGACACGGAGGAGTGTATATAGTATATAGATTTATATATTAAGGACATATCCTATGCGACTCCCTCAATTCTCACAAAATCTCCCCCCCCCCCTCTCTCTCTCTAAAACGTTTGTCTTTATCCTTTACCTTGGAAAGAAGGGCAGTAATAACGTGCATTATGTGAATGTTAGCCAGCCTCAGAGTAGTACCCTTCTTTTCATTGTCTCATACACATTCTATGAATAAAAAACCCCATTCATTAGGGCCGCCATTCATTTGTAGGCTTCAATTAACTTCTCCTATCTCCATATATATCAACTGTACATTTGTCATCTGCATCAAAACAGCTTCCTTCATTCCAAGATATTTTACCCCTTCTCATTTAATCTATATGTACATATGATTCCATATCTCACTTCAGCCTTTTTCCCGCTATTTTTAAGCCTCATCGTGAATGAGTGCGTCGACTTCCTATACAAAATATACAACTACAAGTATAACTGGTTAGACGTAATCATTAAGGCATACGGATGTCGTCAAGTAGGGATATATGTGCGGATGCTTTTGTAATAACCATTATTGGTTGGTCTAAAATTCAAGTTGAAATAGGTTTTTATTGGAATCCATTGGTGATCCTCATTGCCATTTTTGTGTAATTTGATCCTTACGGATGTAATTACCAATATTGTTGACGTGTTCTTCAACTCGTTTGTCATTTAGATAGAAGCCAGCTATAAAAAAATAACAATATTATCCTTTATCGTTCTTTAATCAACAATAATATTGGAAAAGTAATTTTGATATCGAAAGCCATCAAGATATAGACGTTCCACATCAATATCCTTTTTTAATCATAATAATAAAATAGTTAGCGGTCAGTCTATGCAGAGGATCCTATTTCAATCCTTTCTGACGGGAGGAGCCGTAAATGCCCATGTAAAAGCCACTTAAAGCATTGAATAAAAGTCATAGACAATACGCATTACACAATGAAAACGGACTTTTATCTGACTCGGCGTCACTCTTGCATATGTACATAGAGGAAGGGTCGAGACTGACAGATGTCAACAATAGGAAACATATGAATTGCCAAATTGGTATATTCTATCAAGCAATCGCTTAAACTATATATGACAGTAATTGAGTGCGATTCATTATCCGTCATACAGTTTGACGTAAATTAATATGCTCAAATGAAAATGTATTATTGCATTCTGTATAAAAAGTCAACACTGCATGGTTTTAAATTAAGAGTCAATTTACCTCTATCTGAGGTTCTAGTTTAATTTAGGCACAAAGCGTTCAAAATATTATATATATATATATGCTTATGTGAAATATATCATCAGACTCAATGTCTACTGATTGAGAAAGTTGTTTGCTTGCAGCTTCATCCACCGCCTCTATCTGGAAACTACATTGTTTGTTTGTTTTAATCCACTCCTCCCCCTAATCTGTCATTCCTCTGTTAAATTGCAGTAAGTTAGAGTGCCGAGGCAGCCTTGCTTTTATTGTTGTTGAGATTTTTTCTACTTTTTGATTGGAGGCAATTTACATTCACATGTATGCCTCAAATCCTAGTACATTTCTTGATATGTTTATTATTCTTGAGGGTTGTCTGTGCTATATTTCATATGATAAAAATAAAATGCCATGACAAATTACGGCAATTTTCTTATTTTGTCACAGCGTCACTTCATGTCTTATTTTTTCCCCTTCCTTCACCTTTCTTTTTCAACACAGCTCATCCTCTGCAAGGACGGTCATGGAAAAGTTGGTCTTCGTGTAAAGTCCATTGACAAGGGAATATTTGTTGCCTGGTCACGAGATCCAGTCCTGCAGCCCTGGTGGTCTGCGCTCGGGGATCAAATCCTACAAGTGAACGGGGAGAATCTAGCGGGCTACTCGGCCTCCAAGTCCATGAGATCTTCAAGAAGGCTGGTGTGAACAACATTGTTTTAGCCGTGAGGGATCGACCCTTTGAGAGATGTCTAACCCTGCACAAGGACTCCACGGGACATCTGGGCTTCCCAGTTTCGGGATGGGAAAATCACGTCCATTGCTCTTGATTCCTCTGCAGCGAGGAATGGACTACTCATTGAGCATAACTTACTTGAGGTAAGGAGGAGCCCTGTTATACGCTTTAACCATAAAAGAGAATATGTCCCACAAAGAATTGTGCAAATAATAAGAGAATGCCCACAATGGGTCCCAATTTCGTAAGAATAAATATCTTAAAATTAATGCAAGATAAATAGTCAAGATATGATCTCACTTGTCCTCTATGTCACTCATAAAAATACTTTCATCCAAAATAAAATGAATTCCTGTTATGAAATCCTTATGAAAATATCAATATAAAAGATCTCTTATTTTTTAACCAATCAGATAACGCATGGAAATGGTTCCTATTATATGATTGCTCACTCTTGTGAGACCTCTAAAAACCCGATCTTAATACAACATAGGGAAAGATTTGCCATTCAAGAAACGATGTATTTTCTAAAATTGAAGGATATTGACAATGAAGGCTTTCGAGAGACGATATTATATAGCAGTAAAACTATATATTATTAGGCTTGTGAATAGATAGAAATAAAAAAACGTCCATTAATCTCCAAATAAGTAATTACACTAGAAAAGGAATATTTTATAAATTTTATTTTATCTTTCGTTAAAATAGAATTTTATTGACACAAATGGTGGACTTATTCTTAGGCAGGTGGATGAAGGAAAATTGAAGCCTAGCTATCATTCTTTTGTGCATGCCCATGATGATTTAAATGCATATATTTCTTTCAATATGTACGTTATAAAAATACTGACATACATTTAATATTTTTCCAGTACAATACACAATATTTCATGGACAGTTTGAGCAGTAAACAAAATCTAATAAGAGGTATTTCAATAAAACAATCAACAACACTTAAAAAATTCGGGGAGGGTAATTTAGTTGGTATGATGGGTTTTAACTGTAATATCCAAGAGTACGAATTCAAATCGAGTCTTTCATCCAAACTTACTCGCCTATAAGAAAACCGCTGTATCCTATGTTTGTTTTAAATACACATTTCAACTTACTAGCATCTCTGTGGATGATGTTTTATTTTTTATCTCTCCTATTCGAATAGATTGATGGTCAAAACGTTGTCGGAATGAAGGACAAGGAAGTGCGAAAAATCATTGACGAAGGAGGTCCAACCATCAAAATCACTGTGATCCGTCCTACATCTTCCGTCACATGATGAAAAAGTTAGTTGTATTTCCTTTTCTTTAAGCTATGTCTACTAATACAAGGGTAATTTTATAATCGATGGCTCTTGGTTCTTGATTTCACAAGGAATTTATTAATATAAACATGGTTATAAATATAATGAAAAAAATATCGATGTATCCAGCTTTTTTCTTCTCCAGTTAGTTTATGAACTTGGTGTAGGCAAGAAGCATCAAAAATGAGCTGCAAAACAAAAATCGTAGTAGGAGTTCATTTATATATATATCAGACTTGTTGACATTCATGAAAAATTGTCGTTTGTCGTTCACCAAAAGTTATCATTCATCATTATCTTTAAATTGCATTGTTCACCGTTCGTTTGTCGTTCGTCATTCTGAAAAAAAATTGACTACTTTTTAGCAATTTTTACTTGCCATTTGAATAAAATGATGACTTTTTAAGAAAAGATTTTTCCCCATGAAATGAAAAATCTTTGTCTTTTTTTTTTGGCGCCAAATACGAACGTGACAAGGAATTTCTCTCTTGTCGATCGTAAAAAAAATTTGTCTTTCATTCGTTCATCGAACGTTCGCGAACGACAACAAATTAACGATTTATCAACAAGTCTATATACATAGATATATATATATATATTTATTTACTGACTCGGGAGGCTAGCTAAAGAATGCACCATTCTACATTACGTTAAAGACGGATTGCAGTAGGGACCCAATCGGCCAATTACTGAAGGGCACACACAGTTCTAATATATTTTTTACATATGCCCGACTGAATATAAGTTTATACTTTATTATTTATTACTAAAATATTATTGTAGCAATAATTATTTCAGTATAATATAGATATATTTATTTATTTATTTATTACCGTCTCACGATGGTTTTTAGTGGCCCTCTTTCTCGGCAAATGAAAAGCCAGCTTGATTGGCAATAGTGGAGATGCCTTTTGTAAATATACGGATACCTTACTAATACCCTATTATTTAAAAACTTCTATCTTTCAGCATGTCGGATTCATGTCCAAAACTCATGGATCCCTTCCCTCAAGAGCTTTGAAGGCCCCTCTAAAAGATTGGACCTCAACTTCATCGTAATTGGAAAATACTTAACAAATATAAGATGTCTATATTTTATTGCTAATTTTGTGTATAATTTGTAAAGAAATTACTTTGTGTTATTGGTATTTTTATTTTACTAAAAAAAATCCACAAATAAAGAGTCTTCATTGTTTCAAATATGGTCATCATCATTACGATCAAGTATCGTGTTAATTTTACTACGAATGCAAACTAGAGTGAAATTTATGTCTCGATGCTTCATGTCAACAATCTATTAACTTTAATAGATGCATTATTAGTATTGACCGTCAGGAGATGAGTCAGATTTAAAAAATGTTCTTTAATAACGAGACTAAGGATACCAAATTATGAGCTTCATATCCGAAACAAATTGTGAGCTATATATCGTACATGATTGGTGGAAGAATCCTAAATAGATATAAAAATAACTTATTATCACTTCATTGCGTTTCTTACAAAACGGTCTGTTTCTTAATGGTCACTATACTTTGGGCGAACTTCTTAGTTGAATATCCGATATCACGACATATTATTATTATTAGAATTAGTAATAAAAAACTCTTCCACTCAAGATTATAATGATTTTGTTAAATGGTTCATTATATTTTTAAGATAAATGAGTCATTAATCTGACGATAAAAATGTTTTGGATTTGCCAGGGGAACACATTTCTTGCTTCCAAATTAGTACCATAAATTTACGTTAAAGATAATAATACAAATACGGACTGATTACATGAGTTTTCTTTCTTTTTTTTTTTTTTCCAATCTATTACCTATGTAACAAAATTAAGGTCTTTTGTTGCCCCAGTGGCTGGAAATTTCTAATTTGAGTCCCATTTTTCACGTAATTTCCAAAAATGCCACTTCAAAATTTCTTCTTCCGAAAAAAAAAGGTTTGGCCTTTATCCCCTTTTTTGAAAATCATGATTTTCATCATTTCTAATGGTTCAAAAGGCTCCCAGTTATCGTCGTGTGAAAGTAAGATAACCACAAATGTCAGAAATATTTATTTTTTCTAACTATTTCAATTCAAATCCAGTTTTTATAATTTATAATATCTTTCGTATTAATCGAAAAAATATCGCCTATTATATTTCAAAAAGTTGACATATTTTTTGTTTTTCTATTTAAGCGCGATATATTTTTTGTTTCGAGTCTAATTACTATAATCAATATGTATATATTTTTGCTATATGTCCATGCATTTCAGAACAGTTGTTATACATTTCGATATCTGGCATGAAGTAAAGAAAAGATCAATTTAGTAGACGAAGTATTGATCCTATTAAGTAACACCTTTTTGGTGATGCATTGAGGTTGCATTAATATTATTGTGATTTGTTACGAAGAAAAAAAACACGGGTTGCCTTTTTATTTGCAAGTTCCTTAATAATTTGATAACATATCGGGATGCATTTTCCAAATCACAGTAACTCTCTAAAAATAAAATTATTTTGACACTTGTAAATATTAATGTAAATAAAAGGCTAACCTGTTTTTTTTTCTGGGTACAAATAATAAATATAATGCAACCTTAATTAATCACCTAAAAGTAGTTACTAATATGACCATGCTTCGTCCACTAAATTGATCTTTTCTTTACTTTCATGCCAGATATCGAATTATAAAAACTGTTCTGAAATGCATTGACAATACCAAAAATATATTACATATTGATTTTAGTCAATAGACTCGAAACAAAAATATATCGCCGCTTAAATAGAACACTAAAAAATGATCAACTTTTTGAATATAAAGCCTATTTTTTCGAATAGTACGAAAGATATTGATTATACAAACTGATTTGAAATGCCTTGCATTGACATACCAGAAAATAAAACTACTGACATATGGTTATTCTTACTTTGCACAAGATAACTGGGCCTGAACCATTAGAATGACGAAATCCTGATTTTCAAAAAAGGCCTAAAGTTCAAACTTTTTTCGGACGATATTTTGAGTTGCATTTTTGGAATCTACGTGAAAAATGGGACTCAAATTAGAATTTCAGGCCAGGGCAAAATCCTGTTACATAGTTTATTGTTAAAAGTATATCACTTATGCACGATGACTGAGATACATAAAAATATATCCGCGCAGAAAGTTGCCAACACTTTCAAACAGTCCTAACTTTTTTTAAAGATCTAGTAGATGTAGATAGACTCTTGCAAATTAAATAAATGACTGAGAAATTAAACAGTTTTTTATGGCAGAACTTTTGTATGTAGACCGTCAGCACGAACGAGCTTGTCCAAAGAATTAGGGTGATCAAGGCTACCGTCATGATAGTAAACATTTATTTTGAGAATAAGAAGCTCTGATGTTGATGTCCCGTGCCACATATAAGCATGAACAAAAATATTAAAAACGTTAAGGCGAAAAAGGTCATTTTTCCATAGCAAAAGGAATTGCATCTGCCATACTCGCTCAACCTGTTATCAGAAAGTGAGTGTGAAGTACCGAAAAAACGGTTGGATGTGCTGTATATCGGAGTATTTGTTGGGTGAAAGAAAGTGACAGAAATAATTGAAGAGAGAGATACAGACTTCATGTATCCAATATATTTTTTTCCTATGAAATTTTACCCACAATGGTGAGCTAATAAATATTTCCATATACAGAACATCCATACGCTGCTTCAGTACTGGACACTCTCTATTTCAAAATGTGCTAGTCTGCGTAAAGACATTAAACCATTCTATCATAGATTTGCTTAAAAATGAAGCCTGCGAGCACTAACTTAGTTATATAATCAAATCTTCTTATCTCTCACTTTACATGCATTTAATTTACTTAGAAATAGATGAAGTAAAGGAGAAACACAAGGGTACTTAATAGCTTTTTAAAATATAAGTTTAATTAATTTGCAACAGAAGAAGAAGATAACTGTCATTTAAAAGTTAATCTAATATAGAAGTGTCCTCTTAATATGCTTGTCTCTTCCTTTGGGGAGATTGTCTTTTGTTTTAAACGTGCATAATATATGCATACTCACATTACCTTGCTTCAAACTTCGTGACATCCCTTTATGGATCTACATTTAAGATGTTGAGTGAGATACAAATGAAACTCCATAGAGATATAAAACATAGATCAATAACCAAGATACCAACCATCGAATGAGGACAATAACAAGTTTATTAATACTACAACCAATAAGTGCCAAAGTATCGTATGGTAGCACTGTATATTGGAGTGTTCTCTCCATTGCTGGGGAAAGACATAAATTACTTACCCTTGTGTGGTGTTCATATTTTTGTAACTCAGCCACTGTTCGCGGGTCTGGTGGACCCGCTGCATTTTGGGGTTCTCAGCTAAACACAATAAAACTATTTTATGTTAAAATACTCAAATGATCTTTTCCTTATCTCAATTACAAGCAATAGAAACAACATAAATGATAAATATTTGTCTTTTACCTTTATTAGGTCACATTTATAAATAAACATCACAAGCTGAACACATACAGTAAACATGTCTGTCTAGTCAACACATCAGCCCCATTGAACACATTGTTTTTTGACACCTATACAACACATGAGGGCAGAGTTTTACTGTGTGTGTGTTGCATATGTATTTCTGGCTCTTGATGCATGAATATTGTGTTTTTCTGTCCATCTTGGGTCCACACACTTCGCAACGCTTCTTTTTGTTGTTGCTGGCTGTAACCTAGAATATGAAAATATCAGAAATTTTTCTAACTCTCTCTCTCTCTCACACACACAAGATATGAGTGCCAGATCAACTGCAATAGCATCACACTTACTTCAGGTTTTGCAGGTGGTGTTCTGTAGGTGGGTGGATGGAGCACCAGCATTCTTCTCCTGAATCCTCCTCATGATTGCTGCAGAAGCTGGGGTTCTTGGAACATGCTGTCTTCTTTGTATTTGAGGCCTTACCAGTGCCTTTCCCAGTTCCTCAAGAAAGAGTCGCCTCCTCTGGAGCTTCCCTCTGCTCCACTCTGGGTCAGTGCCATCCAGATGACAAAGGCGTTGTATGCTGAGATGTCCAACATGTCAAAGAATATCACCAGTGCCACGTAGGGTTCTCCTTTTGCAGCTGTAGGCAGTCACCAGCTTATCCATGTTGTCGACACCTCCTTTTGTGGCATTGTAATCCTGATGATCTCTGGTTTTTGATGCTCTTGGCCACAGATTCTCCCATCCCTGTGCAGTGTACTCATGAGCATCACATTCTTGCCTTTCTTTGGCACTACCTAGGAATACCAGGGACGTGTCAGCCGTGTACACAAACTTGGATGACTTGACTGGCCTGTTCTTTGTTGTCAGAAGTTGTGGTGGGAGCCCAGCTTTGTTTTTCCGTATCGTACCCACCATGGTCAGCTTCCTCTTTAGGAGCTCCTGTCCCAGTTTGTGTGAAGTAAAAAAATTGTCACATGTGATGTTGTGTCCACCGAGTCCCTGAGCCATGTCCAGGACAACTCTCATTCCTTGGTTTTTCTCTGGGGCTCCTCCATCAGGTTTCCCTGTGTAAACCTGTAAATTCCAAGCATATGAGGAGGTGGCATCACAGGCAGCCCAGATCTTGATACCATATTTAGCAGGTTTGGATGGTATATACTGCCTGAAGGGGGCAGCGGCCCTAAATGGCATCAGCTGCTCATCAATGGTGACGTTAGGACCAGATTATAAAACAGGGGGAGGCGATGAACCCACTTGTCCACACTGTCCTGATGGCCGCTAGCTTGTCACTCTGCCGTAATTACCTAAAATTTCCACTTTCATTGACCCCGGGTCGACCAGACCCGAACACCCTCTATGTAATGTAAATGTGGGGGGTATGTGTGTGGTCACTGAAAACGTGTTGTGATATATGTTCTTCACAGAAAATGAGCCAAGAATCTGAGTTTGAAATAAAAAATTATCGTATTACTTTTCTTTGAGACAAAAATGAAACGGGTCCCACAGACCCGAACACCACACAAGGGTTAAGAAAGAGAGAGATACTTTATACTTTTATAATTAAATAGGGTGAGTGAAGTCACATCACTCCAGTTCATGATGAAAATAAATAGATGGTAAAATTGTCAATGTGTTTTTCATCTCCTGTCAGATTCATCTACGAGGAAAACTATCAAAAATGGAGATAATTATGTGAGAGGAAATGTTTATTTAGATTGGCGAAGAAAAATGGGCCCCAGTCGCCCAAAGCAAAGTCGATTGGGTTGCTATTCTCAACTCGAAGGCGTGGACTGCATCATAAACAACAGAGTTGTGAGGAACGACGATTTTAGGAAAATAATAATATCAGCTGCAGTAAGTTATTCTCCCTTGGCACTCAAAATACTTCCCTTTTAGATGACTCCTGAACTCTAGCAAATAAAGGGCGAAAATGTGCAGTATTTGAAGAAATCTGGGCCTGAATGCCCCCAAGAGGCCTTGACACGTAGCCTCTATGAGTAGTTTAGTTTTCCATATAGCTCCAGATACCATAATAGGGCTGCATTAGGTTGTGACGGGGAGCAGAAGTTGAAGGAATTTAGAACCCAAATAATGTCGTAAATGCCCGAAAATATGGGGAACAATTAACTCTAAGTAGGCAGAAAAATGAGCAAAAAGGATGAATATACTAAACAAATATATGCATTTTAAGCGAAAAAGGGGTGACTTTTTTCAATAGAAGTTCGAAAAATGTTTGTTAATGGCGTCATTCTGGATAAAAGTTACAGCGGGGTTTTAGTCCACAAGAAGTCCACTTTTGTGGAGACTTCTAAGCAAATTTGTAAAAATATGCTTATAACATGCAAAAAAGGCCATGCATTTTATATGGGTAAAAAGGTCGTTAATGCCAAGAGTGCCTATTTGACAGATTTCTACAGTCCTGGTTATCATTCCTTGACTTGGGCCTGGGAGGTACCGTCCTCTTACCCGTATTAGTTGCCTACAAAGTACTGCTCATTCAGTTAAGACGTGGCCTCAAGGACATCCAAATGTGCCATTGTCCTCTAACGGCAAAAGTGCTCTAATTATAGAAGAAAAATGGGAACAAACAACAGATGGATGTTAATAATATAGTTATTTGGTTATCTCATGCCAATCCATAGTAAAATGATAGATTTGCCCCAACACGGGTCAAAGAAATTGGGGTTTATGATTCTTTTCTTATTCCAATTTTTCAGTTGTAGATCAGAATCTCGATACCAAGGCTGACGTCTTTCAAACCATAAGCTTATCTCTACCATTTTAGAATTGAACTTAACTTTGGAGGAAAAAAAGGTTGATGGTTCGAACTTGTTGACAATGAATGGTATTGATTATTATTATTGCACAGTAAAAATATATAATATATATTTTTATTTCTTTTTTGGTTGTGATTTGACATAAAAGCATAAGTACTTTTTTGATATTGCCATCTGCTATCAAATTTTTCTTGTAATTCATTGTTTATATCAAATGATCAAGCGATGTGTAAGCTTCTTTAACGGAACAATCCATAAGATTAATTGTAGTTTTTAATATGATATGAAAATCATTGAGTACCTTTTCTGATTGAGTTATCACAAAGTGTCGTTAGACAAGAGCCATAATCGGTATGTCATTAGAATAAATAAATAGATAATAATTTCAAACCTTTACTCTTATCCCGTGTCTAAAATGAATGATAATAATAACGCAACATTTTTTATTTATATTTTCCGTATGTTACAAAGCAAAATACTGATGACTAAACATTTTATAGGGCAACATAATCAAATCTTGCGAAAAAGTCCCTTTCCTCTTAAATTTGATGATTCTAGCAAATGATTATCGCATTTATCCAGTCGTTGTAAGACCTGTCATCCTGCATGGTATATTAAACAATATTGACCTTCACAACGTTATGTACGAAATATTGATTTTGTTGCGTGATTCATCTTGTACAAATTGTATTGTTTATAAAATGAAATAATGCAGCAATTAATCTACACGTTAAAGCAAGTCCATTAGAGAGAACTCAAAATGACTAATCGTGTAAGCCTTATGTTCGTGATTGCATTTGTTTCTATATATATATATATATACTTTTTTTCATCATACTTAGCTTACATTCAACTATGTTGTATGATGATTAAATGGCTTACATTTGATATGAGGAAAAAACGGTTATAGAAAAACATCCTTGAAAATAGTATCGTAGGAAAAATGGCCGTCGAAAATAATTAAATACGGATAACAGTCAAAAGACAGGCAGGGTATTATTTTAGATACAAAGTTTAAAACGTGCAAGCCCGACGAAATTTTTGTCTATGGAAATAATCGTAGGTAAATTAATTTATTGTCATATTTTGCCACCATTTTGTTTTGTTATGAAACAAAGCTTTATTTTATAAATTATTTAGAAAGAACTTACAAACATTAGCTAAAAAAATAGTTAAATACATTTCGTAATATAATCAAAGTAATACCTATAAATATATATATGTATTTTTTTTTTTTGTACATTCGTACAACATTTATTCTTGAGTGTTACCAAACATCAAAAACTTATTACTACATGTACAAACATAAAATTTAACACAACCAATATTAAACAAAACAAAATCAAACATCATCAACAACTCTATTTGCATATTTAAAAACATTTTCCGATATATATATTTATTTATTTATTAGAGATGTCCCGATCGATCGAGGCCGATCACGTCATTTTCAAAAAATTGGAATTTGTCCGATATCTTTTCGGTTATAAATATAATAATGTTTTTTTTTCATTTTTAATATATAAATACCAGGGTTGTTGACGTTCGTCGTTCACCAAAGTTATGGTTCATCGTTCATTTAAAGATTGTTTCGTTGTCGTTCGTCATTCTGAAAGTGACGACGTTTTTTTATAAAGGATTTTTTCCCATCAAAACGGATTTAAAAAAGTACAACACTACTGGTCCATATAATACTAAACCCCTGAAAGGCGAGGCGCACGCTAGTTAGAAAGAGAAGGGGTAGCAAAGAGAGAAAAAAGAAGAGAATACCTATTAAATTATATAATTATGTAATTCGGTATGTAAACAGAGTCTTGTTTTTATACACTCCCACAAAAAAATCCATTAATTAAGTATTTAAAGGACTTAGACCCTTAAAAATATAAAATAAAAGCATCCTTAACCTTCCTCCGTCCAAGTTATGTACACTGGGATGGCCGGAACGGAGGGGGAGATCCCTCCCCCAACTTTTGCGTCAATAACTGCGAAATCCCCATCAAATGGATCGTCTCTGACTGTGAATAACCCTACTCCGGAAGAAAAAGGGATCTTTGGACCCCTCTCTCCCTCAGCCCGAAGTCCTGTGGCATGGTCTCTCTTTAAACTCCAGATCAAAGATCCTGATGGCAACCCCCCGGAAGAGGACGTATTTCTTGACTACGATGTCGTCGAAGTGGCTATCAATAAGCTCGGTATCCCTGCGTATGATTTATCCCACATCAGTGCGGAAATGGGCCCAGGTCGGGCTATCATAGGAACCAAGAACCCGGTAAATATAATCAATAACTTCTCCAACCTCTCACTTCCAATCACCTATGAACAAATTACTTCCGGTCTCAAGTTCGAAATAGATGTTCTTGGATTAAAACCTTTGATAGAGAGACTTACTTCCCGAACATTTAAAATTCAAGCCCTCCGGTATATCTCCAAAGCCACTGAGGAAGAACTTCTCTCCCACATATAACCTTTTGTGGAAAAGGTCTCTATAATTGGTCATATAAGGTCCGAAAAACATGAGAAAAGTCTTATGGGTCACCCTGCAATGAAAGACATAGCAAAGAGCATCAGATCCGGTTCACTTCTACTTGAAGCTGTGGGAGACTCTGACTTAGTGCCTCAATTGTTGCCCATAAAGGGATCAATAATCAAGCTTAATTTCAATCGAGCGCGTAAACAATGTAGCAATTGTTTTAGGTCCGGCCACTCCATTTCAAAATGTGAGAAACCCAAAGTCTCTATTAAGGAGTACAAAGATTATTTAAAAGAAAAAATTAAAAATATAACCGTTCCTAAATCCACTAATGAAACTTCTCCCACATTGGAGTGTGTGCCCCCACCAGTGACAATCCCACAAGAAATGTCTATTACCAATGAAGCCTCCACCACAATACCGAGCAATCTTCCTCCCCTAAGGAAATACAAAAGACCGAGACTTAACAACTCGGAAGAAGATCCAACGAAATTACATGAATCCACCAGCCCAAATGAAGCTCCGGACGACATACCAGCCTTGGTACCGAGGGAGGACTCCCTAGAATTGACCAATAAGGTCCAGAATTCTGATGTCAGCAAACCTCCCGAAAAAGAAGAGGCATTAGGGGCTGAAGCTCTTATGGCTAATAAATCAAAAAAGGATGTGATCTTGGTTCAGACCGAGGATGATGAACACCACAGTAGGTCGTCTCCATCTCTCCCAATAATCAATGTAGTCCCTAGTGACCACCCTCTGTCCCCGGGTGAAGATAATGGTCCTCAGCACTCGGCCTTTGACACCTTGATGGCTAGTCGTGGCAGTTCCCCTTCAAGTGTCCGAAGAGGAAGACCGTCTAAAAATAAAAAAAATAAAAAAGAAGAGATTCAGCTTCCAAAAAATATGATAAAAGCTTAAAAATACACACCCTAAACCGCCAAACTCATTACTCATGTCTTCGTTTGCAATATATAACATTAACTCAATCGCCGCAAAGATAAGGACAAGAAAAGTTTTCAATTATATTAGCACAGTTTCCCCTATTGAGCTGGCTTGTCCCTTCCCAGATGTTGTTGCCCTAATAGACACAAGACTGGATGACATCTCCTACGCAGAGAAGATTGCTCCCAATTCTCATGACATCTTCATCGCAAAAGCGGTAAAATTGACGTCCCACCCTTCCAGGGGAGTTATGGTTCTGGTAAAAAAATCCCTTAAACCGACCTTAGTTGCGTCCGATCCAGAAGGAAACTACGTTATTTTAGAGCTGTTCTTTTTGGAAAAAGCTACAACTTTATACGCACTGTATGGAGTTAATTTTGAATCAAATCATTGGTTCTCCAATATTATTAAAAAACATCCCCCCTCTAAAAATAACGAAATCATCATTGCTGGGGACCTAAACATAACCAGAGATCCAACTAGGGATGCATGCGGTTACAAAGGATCAAATAATAAAGCGAATGCGAGGGATCTGGAGAGCGTTATTGTTCGAATGAATTTGAGTGACTTGGGAATAACGGCCGATGGCAAACCACCCAAAATGACCTTTCACAGGAGAAATAAGGCCAAAAAAAATATAACAGGAAGGCTGGACTATGTACTCTCCTCCCAAGGTATTTCAAAGTCTGTTAAAGAGTTCAAGACACTACCTTGTTATATCTCTGACCATCATCCCATTTTTATTAAATTCTTTCGTCCCTCAAAACCGCACAAATCCCATTGGAAACTTAACGTTTCCCTGCTTGAATCAGGGGAATGCCGGACTGAAATATTAAATATGATCACAGCTCTTAAAGCCAATATGAACGAGGAAAATATAACATCATGGGATACACTTAAAAAAATTGAGTCTTGCGCGAAGAAGATATTCATAAACAAAGGGAAAGAGAGGGCGAATGAAAGAGAGGAAAAAGACAACAATTGGAAAAAATGAACAACAATTGTGCGGAGAAAAGCACGGAACTCGATAAACTCCTCGAATACGAGAACAGGGGGACAATGATAAGACTGCGAAGAAATATAATTAATCTTAATATTACGGGGAAAACCTCTTTTAAACACCTCGAAAAATCCGCTACAAGGACTCGAATGACCCAACTCAAAATGACTTCAGGGGATCTCTCTACTGATCCTACAGCTGTGTCTGAGGAGGCCTCCAAATATTTCTCTAGACTCTATAGCTGTGCTGATTGCTCAGTAACAAAGTTATGCAAATTTTGTCATGAATGGAGGTTGGTCAAGGACATTAAAAGATGGAAACCCCTTCTTAATCTACCAAAAAAAGGCACAAAGAAGCCAATAGACGAAGAACAAAAGATATATTACATGATCTGCATTCCCCAATATTCCGGGATGAAATCATAAGATATATAAATAGTTACAATAAAAAATTAAAACACCCGGGCCGTCCGGTCTCCCTCACGAATTCTATCAGACATTTGCAGTCCCTCTTGCTCCAATTTTAGAAGGAGTTTTCCGAGACATTTTCAAAAGAGGCTTCGTCCCAGAATTTATGAGCTCGGGTATAATAACCTTGGTCCTAAAAAAAGGGAAAAAGGAGATGATATTAAAGATTACCGCCCAATTTCTCTGCTAAATGCATCCTACAAGATACTCACGGGAATATTAAATAAAAGGTTGCTCAGAGTTCTTCCCCAACTGATTTCACCGTTTCAAAAGGGATTTATGCCAGAACGCCACATCGAGGACTGTGCGAGATCTATCCAAGATGCAATAAGTGATTGTGAAGACATGGGAGATAATTATGCCGCGGTAATGATAGACTTCGAAAAAGCCTTCGATAACCTGTCGCACAAGTTCATTTTGGAAGAACTATATGGATATGGCTTTTCGGATGGCTTTGTGGGCATGGTGTCAGCAATATTACGGACCTCTTCCTCAAAGTTGGGCCTTCCTGGTGGACAAAGGGCTATCTATATTTGCAAAGGTGCAAGACAGGGTGATTCGCTATCACCTTCTCTCTTCATTCTGGCAGTGAACGGGCTGCTGGAAAGACTCTCTGAAGATAAATCTGTAAGAGGATTAAATATAGGAGATAAAAATTTCAAAAGCATCATGTACGCAGATGATCTCACCCTTTTGCTTTCCGGGACGTCCACAACTCTGAAGGAGTCCATCAAAGGAGCTTGGGAAATCCTCAAGGAATTTGAACTGTCTTCTGGTCTCGCAATCAATATTAATAAAACTCAGTTCTTGACAAACTGTGAGGATATAGATGAGACGGATTATGGGGATTTCGTCTTTGTAAAAACGACCAGTGTCCTTGGCATCACTGTAGCAAGTTCTACGGACGAAGCAGAAGAGAAAAATAAGAATAAAGTCATTGAGATATTGAAACGAACGATATCATTTTATAGAAGAACTCCCCTCTCCCGCTACGAAAGACTAATAGCATGGAACATTAATGTCTTCCCCAAAATTTTCCACTTACTGAGATATCTACCTTTCTCGGAAACTTTGTGCATTAAAATTTATGAGCTAAGGGCTTCCCTTGTTTGGGGCAACTCTAAGCCGTATATTTCTAAAATCAGAATGAACTCTTGCATCTCTCAATGGGGCTTGGGATCGCTTGAAATTGAGTCCATGTGGAAATCTCTGAACTTCTCCTGGTTGCGGAGATTATTGAGCTGCGAAGACTATTGGGCAATTAGAATAAAAAATAAGTTTTTCAAAACTACAGGACATCATTACCTAGAGAGAATTTACATGGGCCCACTGGAACTTCTAAGATCTTTAAAGTCTTGCGGATCTCACTGGAAGAGAATGGCCAAATCCTGGGGCTCAAGCTTGCACAGGGTCCTTCCTCTGCTTAAAGCAAACGAGCCTCTGAACTTCAATGGGGCTTTGAGAAGTTCCTCGGAGTTCTTCAAGAGGGTAACCTCACGTCCGTTGGGGAATTCTTTCAAAGAAAAATACAGATAAAAATTATATACTAAGTTTACGATTACAAAAACTTCGTTCGCTTACCTCTGCGGGAAATATACCTCTTGGGCCACCTATCCCCTTCTACATAGCCCTTACGGCATTGGACAATCGTTCTATTCGAAGGTCTATTGCTTGCTCTGGACGTCCCTTCCCTGGCATCGAGAGACGATTGAGGCTACTACATAATGAGGCGGATTTCCCCCCGCTGTGTCCGGAAATTATTATGAAAAACCCCTTTACGGACTCCCATCAAAAATGGTTCCGATACCGCTTAGCCACGTCTTCTCTATTTATGAGCAAGTCCCATGTGGATCCAAAGAAACGGGGATGCCATTGGTGTGGGGAGGTCGAGGAGACGTCTTTCCACTTCTTCTATCACTGCCTTAAAGTGGTCCCAGTCATTAAAGCTGTGGAAGAGATAATGTTAGAAGAACTTGGAGTATCATTAACCTCTACTGACTGGCTTGTATCAACATCTCCAACTTACGAGGAGGCTTACAAGATCGAGCACATGATATCCACTGTACAAAGGACCCTCTATGCTTCAAGAACGTGCGGAGGTGGACTTCCTATGGGTCTCCAAGACCTCGTCCGAAGAAATCTAGACATTCTGCGCTCTATCCACAGGAAAAATTCAAAACAAACGGGCCCTCTCTCCTTCATGGACCAAGAAACAAAAAAATAAAAACCTCCACCTCAAGACTGGGGATCTTAATAATTATTTTATCACACCTTTTTTACCAGTTTCTCTATCTTATCATCGTGTCTATCGTGCCCTGTATTTCTTATGATTAATTTTAATGCCATTTGTATTATTCCAGTTGATATGTATGTTTACGCATATTTGTGTATAAATCCCCATTGGTTACATATCTATATTGATTGCATATCTGTGTTTTAGTCGATTTACTGATTTACTATTATACTTCTTAAAGATTTAATAAATAAAAAAAGAGAATACCTATTATGTAGTATCTTTTGATAGTTTTGTTTGTGAGTGATGACATGTTCGAATTTTGTGTTCAAAATGCCTAAAAAGTGTTTTGCGCATGCATGCAATCAAGGAACGGGAGCTATGCAAAGGAGTAGAGTCTCTTCATTTTCTCCATAAGAGAAAGAGCCAGAGATCTTTGATAAGTGGAAAAAGGTGGTCCCTTGGTCAAACAAGTCATAGGCACCTTCTCCTAGTTATCAACTATGTTCAAGGCACTTCAGGAGAGAACTTTCTTCCCAATGGTCCCAATGAGTGAAGAGCGCAAAAGAAAATACCGAAATACTGTTAGGACAATCGAAGGTTTTTCTATTGCTAAAATTCTTATAAATATGTTAAAAGTTATGAACAGGATCAAAGAGTAGAAACAACGGGTTTCCAACGTCTAATGGATGAGGTATTGCCACCTCTAGTGGGCCATTGTATAACAAAAAGATAAAACACGATTGACTCCTAAATTGTCGCACATAAATCCCTCAACAGAAAAATTACACTCCTTTAAAACTGGTAAAATATAGTGGATCATATCAAAGAGATCTTCCTTTTTACCTCTGCCGAAGGAGGTTTGTTTTCACTGGCGTTGGTTTGTTGTTTGTTTGTCAACAGGATAACTCAAAAAGTACGGAACGGATTCGGATGAAACTTTGTGGAGTTGTTGGAAACGCCAAAAGGAACAAGTGATTAAATTTTGGCATCTCTGAGTGCTTCTTTAAGATGCAAAATGAGCTAAATACTAATAAATATTTCAAGTTAGCCTACTCTGCCAATAGATGTCGCTGTGTTGTGAAATCGGGTGCCAGGAGCGTCTTCCTCTCGGAATTTCCGTCGAAGGGAACCCTCCCCCGTCCCTCTACGCCGCCCATTCGTGAAAAATACGCTCGGAAGGCTCATAAGGACCCCGTGACGGCGGAGGTTTGCACTCTCTGAGTGTACATATGCCTCTAGTTTAATATTGTAATTGGAGTTAATGACACCACATCGTGATAAGGACTACCTCATGACTTTATCATTGCTTTTAACATGGTTTTTCTTGGTGAATCAATTTCATACTCGTATATTTGGCCTCCATGATAATTAATCCTTTTTTGAGTATATACTTCATCAAATAAAGGTAAAACTGTCTTTTCTCTATCGCTTAGACTTCGTGATCTAGCTTTAAGATATGTCAATGTATCACGACTGCTTCCTGTTCTTACATTTAGAACCTTAGAAATCTTATGCAAATGACTAACTGATGGGAGAGTAAGAAGATCTTCTTCTAATACTTTTTTATATAAATTAGGAGAACTGTTTTCCCTAAGCTAGCCGTTCATAAGTAAGTTTGAAAAATACCTTCTAGAAAATTTTGGGTTTTCCAGTAATTCCAATAGATGGACAAGAAATTTGATTTTTCTTTGTTTTTCTTCAGAATAAATATTTCTGAGTGAAATATTGGGAAAAGAAGTTGCATGAATGTTTATATTAATGATTAAAACTTTTTTTTAAGAAAAGAATCTCCAAACGACGGTTTTTTTATAGAAAATAATCTCGAAAAATATTGACGACGTTTTTTTAGAAAAGACTATTTCAAAAAATTCCTTTAATTTTTTTTTGTTGTATTTTTACCAAAGTTGTGTTTGAATTTATCGTTTATCGTTCCTCATTTTTTGGGACTAACGATAAGTGAACGAGCGGTAATTTTAGAAAACTTTGCGATAAACGATAACGATAAAAGGTTTGACCTCAGCGATAATTATCGTTTATCGCTCATTTCATCGCACGCGGCAACCACTGCTATTAATAACATTCCTTTTAGATATTTTATTGGACTTTTATAATACATGCAAATATATACATAATTACTATACATATTTGTATTTTAATACTGGAATAAACTTTTATTGTACTAAATATCGTATTTTTTACAAAGTAAATGAGCATCTCAATGTTCCGTACTGGAGGACGGGCATCTTTAGCTCTACTTTATTCTTTTTTTTCTCCATGATTAAAGGGGATTTTTTCATCATCGTTGTGCAGATCTGGAGCGTTCTCGTCGAATTCTGCAGCATCATCCCTTAAGGAAGGATCACTTGGACTGTCTCACCAAGAAGGTTCTGTTTGGATGCAAAAGGGAGCTCATTACGTACTTGTTATGGATGCAGAAGAGGCTTTTCTTGTCATTATCCCCAAAACTCCTTCATTTTCTAGACGTTGAGGAATTGACTGTCCACAGTGTTCTATGTTGGGTTAACGAATGTGAAGAACTCACTAGACTCTTGGGGCTTCCGGGAGCCTTTGGATCTTGTACATGCGTAAAGGAGATGTGCGCGTTTGGGAGAAGCAGATCCTTATGTTTGATTGTGTTAGCCGCCTTTATAGTATGGAGGCGGGAGTTCCCGGACTTTTTCATGGATGTAGAGGTTTTTTTGCCTATATGATTCGCTAGAATTACATCCGTCTTGATATAAATAAGCATTATTAGTCTATGGAACCTAGAATCATGGAAGGATAGGGTTTTGGGGCGGATGGAGAAGATGGACTGGTGGGAGTCGACACTTCTTACGTGGGTTAAAGGATTGATGGCTGTCCACTTGCAAGGCTCTGTAACTTGTTCTTTAACATTTCGATATGAGGGAGATCATATCTCTCAACACAAAAACATTATCTCACTATGTATTATTTTGGTGAGCATCAATCATCGGGATACTGAGCGTCCGCTTTTTCCCTTATTCTTCCTTTTGTGGCTATCGAATAAGTGACTCCGGACACAGGGGGAACTCGTATCAAGGTTCCTCCTCTAAGTTAAATAACTCAAGCTAATGTAACGCAATAATAATAATAACAACTTTGTTATGAAAAAGGGAGAGGTTTGTGAGGTTTAATACTATAATAAAAGAGGCCAGAGAGATGTTTCTATGTTTTCAGTTTTTTTCTCTTCTATGTCAAGTCGGTATTAAAAGTATCTACAGCTCATATATAGGTATTTAAAACGAAGGTGCTGCCACCTTTTGTTTTCTCCCGAAGTAAAAAAATGAATTTCCAGTTGGCTGTTGAAGATTTCTCGACGATTCATGGTTTTTTTTTCTTCAAAAAATAAATTATTCTTATTGTCTACGCAAATTTTTTACCAGGGCCATTAAATTTAATCTTTTTACTACCCTTTGCGATTAATTTCAACTCTTTAGCACCCGTTTTTCATAATTAACTAGCCTTTTGAAAATAACTATGCACAAATCAAAAATAGGCCCCATGTCCAAAAATTAACACTAGGAGTTATGAATACATTTTTATATTATTTTTATTCTTTAGAAGAAAATAATTCTACATACATATTTTTCTACATACATTATTTATTCTTCAGAGAAAACAAAAAGTCATTTACTTACTAATTTATATTAACTTACAAAATATAATTAATAATTATATTTTGTGATAAATTTCTAAACAATCGATACAAAGTCCAACGTTGAATTTACAGTATTCGGGTGAATTATCTGACAATTTCCATGAAATCGGTAGTCAATCTCTCCTGGGTTATACTTTTTTCTTTCCAGATGCTTTAGGTTCTATGTCATATTTCTTTATATAAGCCATGGCTATCCTAAACCTGACAAAGCTATTTCCATCGGTCCATCTTTCCATCCTTGACGATCATCTGTTTTTGAAGTGGGAAGTTCTTATCTATGATGGGTTTCGATCTGAAATTCCAGACCGGTTCGGAATCGGTCTAGAATAGCTTTTCGGTCTGTTTTGATTCAAAAGTAGCATTTCGGTCTGAATCGGTCTCGAATAACAATTCGTTCTTTATCTCATAAACAAAGGTGGCTTTTGATATTTTGTAAAGATGTACCCATTCATTTAATAATTGAGGTCGAAATACATATTCTATTTTTGAAGATATTTAAAGTTTAGTAATGTACTTTTTTATTTGTCTCCCCTTCTATTCTTGGTCCTATTTCATTCAGATGGTCGATAAAGTGTTGATTGTCATTACATGCATCTTGCTTCTGTAAAGTACTTGCCTTAGAGGGTGTAAATAGGGAGGGGGGGGGGGGGGGGGGGGGAGTGGTCTAAAACTGATTAAAAGATCAATCACAATTGTCATATGTTCGATCAAACTGTAATATTCGATTTCATTGGTCAATAAAGAACTCACTGCTATAAGTTATGTATTTGTCTGCCACATTGAACGTTAGTTCTGATTTACAACTCAGAGAATAAGGATGGATTTCCGACTGTTCTGTCGACGAGGACATCGCGGTAGCCTTCTGCCGAGATCGAGGCCTTATAACCAGGACTTTAATTTGCCCCTCGTGTTTAGCCTCCTGTAAGGAAATAAACACAAGGGGAAAATTGTTTTTAGGTGTACCAAAAAAGTTTGCCAAAAAGTTTTTTCTATCCTTATATATAGCATTTTGCCAAATGTCGACTCCCTATAACCAAGATTCTCCATATTCTCTATCTCTGGTCGTGCCCAAGGCCTGTTCGTGACGTCGTTAGAGAAGTCGGAGTCACCAAGACGACCGTCGTCGACTGGGGAAAGACCTTCCGAGCGATCTGCACCAGGCATCTCCGGCAACATTCAGTTCCTTTGGGTGGCCCAGGAAGGATCGTGGAGATCGACGAGTCAAAGTTCGGGAATCGAAAATACAACCGGGGTCGAGTAATCGATGGACACTGGGTATTCGTTGGTGTGGAGCGAGGCCCGGGTGGTGCTTGCTTCTGTTGGCAGTGGAGGACCGTAGCGTCGGAACGCTTTTGCCGATGATTACCGATCGAATTGCACAGGGCTCGACGATCATGTCTGACGGTTTCGCTACCTACCGTCGGATATCTGACTTTGGGGTATAATCACCTTACAGTGATTCACAAGCGCAATTTTGTCGATCCTCTTACGGGCGCCCACACTCAATCTTTTTTTTTTTTTTTTTTTTTTTTTACACGTCATAATCTTTTATTTCATGAGAGCATACACCCAAATAATAACAGGCATATAAAAATGTACATTAAAACTAATATTAAAATGTAGCAGACTATTTATCAATTAAAATATAAAATAATATCAAACAAGTAAGATGTGATAAAATTGATAAAATAATTAAGTTTTTTAATATTAATAATAGCAAAACACACACATATATGTATCCACGTTGTGTAACAATAAAACAATTTTAAATAATGTCTAAAAATTTAAATTCATGAGTGCAGCGATTGCCATAGATTGATGGGGGTCGATCTTCTTGAACCTTGTAATGGCCGATCCATAGTCTGAAGTTTTGAAATGCACTTGGAGGCAATTCTATGGATATTAGATTCGGGAAACATCCCATATATTTTTTCCTCCGCGGAACTTTTTCTTTTCAGGACCCTCCTCAAAAACCTCGTCCATCAAATCCCAAATCCTGTTAAGGGCGTGAGCAGTCTCTGAAGATATGAGATAATGTTTTCTTCTTCTTCTCACTACATATCTCGCATATTTCTCCCTCGCCCACATAATAGAGTCCAAAGGAGATTCTGTATTTTAGATAAGCTTGTTTCGAGGTTAGTAGAGGATCGAAGATTGACGTCATTATATATTGTTGTTTATTTTTTGTAAATCGACTCCGGCGTCTCTCATCTTGGGGGGTAAGGTCAAACGGTGGATGAGTTCTCCTCATGTCTTCCTTCAGGACGAGATTCCGCACATTGAAGACCTCTTTTAACGGAGGAATACTTTTTTGAGGCTTAAGGCCCGTCTCAATGCATTCCGAAGAAAGATCACCCCTGGGTGAGATGTGTCTCGCAACGTTAGTACATCGTTGATTCTCTCTAATTGGAGCCCACACTCAATCTATTGAGTCTCTTTGGGCCCAGTGAAGAAAGTTTATGAGGCAAATTGATGTCATGAATACTTCGAGAGAACTTTTTCAATCTTATCTCGATCAATTTTGTGTGAGGACTGTTGTCAAAATTTGGATATTTTTAACAAATGCTGGATTTGATAGCTGACCAGTATCATCCACCGATCGGGATTGGACTTGATTAGTTATCTTGTCATTATAGTATTTGTGTCGAACAGTTTTAATTTTGTAGTGATATGAGCGTCGGATTATAATATGAATTTATACCATCAATGTATAACGTTTATACCTCACATTTTAGAGTAAAGTGATATTTATTAAATATCAAACATAGTAGCATTTTCTTGGTTAATATATTTATTGTTAAATAAAATTATCATTTTTTAATAATAAGTACTACTTTCATTTTTATTATGGGTCTATTAAGTTTTTATAGGTGTACAAAAAATATTAATTTGGGACTTGATATTTTTACATTCAGGGAAGAAGTGGTTTCGTTGGGTTTAAAGGTTTTGGCAATTTCACATTTTGTAAGTTCAACTACTAAAAATAGAATATGTATTTCGACCCCTCAATTATTAGTGAATGAGTACATCTAATACTGATTCACCGTTGTATAGTGGAATTTTGGTCCAATCTTGTTGAAACTTGGTATACAAGTATATACGTTTCAGAAAAGTTCCTTCCTTTTAATTTGGATAAGTTTGAGCAAGATCGATCAAGTTTCAAGTAGATGATAACGGTCATGTCCAAAGTGCTCTTGTATACGCTTCATTGCTTCAGTTTGTTTAACCTTCCTTAACAACGCTAGCTGCAATTTACATTCGCTTCGTTCGGTTTCGTTCGCTAATTCGTTCTCGGGCTTTCACCGAAATAAAAGATTTCCGGCATTTCACCCCATAAATAGCTCCATTTTACAATTGGATACATATGGCGAACTTTGCTATCTAATCCAGACTTAGAAAGTTTTTCTCCCTTCTTCTCGTCTCTAGCCGCAATTAAAAGAATTGTCTTGGCGATGGAACCGACCCACTATTCGGATTCAGTACGTATATATATTGCACAGTGTAAGGAGTATGCGTCCCATTCATTGATAGATTTGGAGATCCGTCGCTTTTAGAAAAAATGAGCTTAATACGAAAACTTTTACTCTTCATGATTTAAATGATCATTCTATTTTTTACGTTGGTTAGGTTTCGCTATCCTCTACAAAGATCCATTAAATCATTATGTCCTTCGAGGTCCGTTGGTCTCAAAATTTACCTTTGTCAGGTTTAGGAGATAGTTCGGTTCATGTGACACAATGGAAAGATATTGTTACAATTGCATCGGCAATATAATCGTACCAGCCCCCACCAAAAGTAAAAAGAAGGAGTAACAAATTAATGAGTCAGCTTCCAGTCCTTCACAGCATATATCAATATAACCAGTATATGGGAGGCACAGATCTAATGAATCAGAATATTAATAATTATCGAATAGGTATTAGAGGAAAAAATGGTGGGGGCCAATATTCACCCGGGTAAACGACGCCTCACTAAATAACGTATGGTAGATTAACAAAGAGTGTGAAACACTATGTTTGTCACGAGTTACATTTCCGAATAGATATAGCCATGGCTTATATAAGAAATTGACATAGAGCCTAAAGCATTGGAAAGAAACCAGTATAACCCAGGAGAGATTGACTACCGATTCATGGAAATTGTCAGATAATTCACCCCGGAATACTTAAATTTTCCCGTTGACTTTGTATCGATTGTTTATAAAATATATCACAAAATAAATTATTAATTATATTTTTGTAAGTTAATATAATTAGTAAGTAAATGACTTTTTGTTTTCTACGCAAGAATAATAATTATGTACTAAAAAAATAGGTATGTAGAATTCATTTTTCGTCTAAAGTAAAAATATATAAAAAAAATGTATTCATTAACTCCTAGTGTTAACTTTTTTGGACATGGGCCCTATTTTAGGCACGATTGGGCTTTATGAGCAAAAATAAATGAATGTTTGAATATAATTTTTAGATGAATCAAAGAGAAAAATAATAATTCCGGA
>CP045891.1:5171448-5204217 GCA_013387185.1 Caligus rogercresseyi
TCACCCCATTATTTCAAATAGGATTTATATTGGGGACATGAGACACAATTGAATGACGGGAAAAAATTACAACGTGAGTTAATACATAACTTTTGAGCCCATTGAGGAGAAGCTGACGATATTCAATTTTGTTTTAACTTTCACACAGATGATCTTATGCATTTAGAAAAAAATTTTAGGGGGGAAACCCTACTCTCAAATCCGAAAAACGAAAAATAAGAATCACTTTCGGTATATTCATTTACGTTTTTTTCTACTCCATTTCTTAAAAAAATAATAATAACCTTTATGAATAACGATAGATCCAGTGTATCCAACAATCAACTGCAGATCTGCTTTCAAATACATTGTTGAGGCAATTGTTTTCTATGTTCAGAAGAAATGTTAAGATCGTGTGTGTTGTGTGCGTGAGTGTAACATTCATATAATAAAGCTTTGCTTCACATGTCTTATGTCCAACTCCCTACCATAAATTGATGATCTCCAGCCCGAATATCTGTGATCTCCACAATTTCCTCATCCTCTTCAGAGGGAGTCCTTGGCGAATAGAAGATCCGGTGATGGACAGACGCTGTTGAAATATCTGATCGCCTGGATTTGGAGAGGAGAAGGAATGGATTGCAGGTGCTGTATTCGTGGAATAGAGGAATGAGAAAATGACCTGCGAAGAAGTTTGCTCATGGGGGACGGCCCGGAGCCAAAAAAACCTATGCCGTACTTGAACACTGAAACCTTTTTTCTTTCTATCTCATACTGAAGAGGCTTTCACATCCTAAGGGCAAAGTGTTCAAAAAACATGTTATATTGTGAAAAAAGAGGGGGAAACTTATTTTATTATTTTCTCTTTCACGCTCTTTTCTCCTCATTACACGAGCGGCATCATTCCTGAGTAAGACGTCCCAATCATTATGAGGGGCGTCCACAGGCAATCGAGTAATAATCATTTTAGTTTCACGTCATCAAAAAGTATATTGATGTAATATATATTTTTGATTAGAAAATGTTATTCTTGCCGCTTGAACATCAAATAATATTACTTCTCTCTTGGAGAAGGACATTCGAACATAAATAGTTGATATGTAGCGCCGATTAAGGGTTCAATAACGTAATGGTAGTAGTGAAACGTCATAAATCATAGCGTAACAATATATTTTTTGATAGCGTAAGCCGGAATAATAACACAAATGTTTATTCTTGTATTAAAAACATATTGTAACCATAGATTTTGATAACGTAGGGCGAAAGAATAACAATCCACAAGTTCATTTTGCTGATGTGACGTCATTAAAAATTACCGGCAAGCGAAAAGTCAGCTTTTTGGGCAATATGGGATATACCTGTTTTTCAATAAGAGAACATAAAATATGTCAACAAATACAGGCAATTGTGGCAATCATCGAACAAAATTCTATCAATTTATTAGATTGTGTATCTGCAACATCGTAAAAATGGAGTTTGGTGTGCAACAAAAAAAAAAAAAGGTTGACGGTCTATGAATCTTTCGATTGCCACCATGTTCATTAAACTAACAATACATCTTTTTATGGACAAATGGAATGATAGTATCCTTCCCAGTATCGGATTTCATCAAATAAAACAAGAGGTAGTCATCAAAATGATAGGTCCTTGATCCTCCTTTCAAAATATGTATTACAGCTTTATAAAGTTGCGTTTAGACCAAAATGTATCTGCTAAAGACTTCAATTTGACTCAAAAATACATATTGAATAAATTCAGCTATTGTATAATTGTATGTATATAATGTAAGTTTAAGTTTATGTACAGAATAAATGTTTCATAAATTGGCACTACTTATCCAGCCTCCAAATATTTCAATCATATTGATGAGTTCTTAAGTCCCCTTTAACTCAGTCCGTATGTCGGTTGAATAAATCCAATTATGTCAGAATAGATTCTTCTTAAAAAAAAATGCATATAAAAATTGAATAATAATAATATACTATATGAATATTCAAATCCGTTCTTTGTCCTTTTTGGCCTTAATAAAATGTGTATGTCTTTTTTTGATAAGGGCAGAAAAAGTTGCCACAAATAAATTGGGGATGAAGGTCCTTCATAATTTATATACAGACTACTACTACTACTACCTTACCATATCCACCTCAAATAAGTATTCACTCTCAGGAGAATTGAATCCTAATGAGAAAGATAAAAGAAGGAAGGTGGTCCCTTTCTTTATCTGCTTCAACTGCGACCAAAACAATGCAACACAATTATAATATTGGAGGATGACTTCAAGTGGTTCCTAAAAATATGATTTTTAGCTAACTCAATCATAAGCTTTTTTTTCTTGGCACAAAATATTTTTCACATTCCTCAGATTGAAGGCTTATATGGTGAATGTACCAGTGAATAAATCTTTTTGTATTTATGGAATCATAAATTGGGAGGAGTTCTTCCAAAGAAAATTTGTAGTGCGGACAAAATGTGATCCTTGGAGTATTGAGTTGCGTCCCTCTAACATAGAGTAGAGCAGGGGTCGGCAAATAGTGGCCCGGTCATTTATTTTGTCTGCCCACGAAACGACATTAATTTGATGTTTTCTTAAGCCCCAATTTTTAAAAAGAAAAAAAAAAAGCATTCAGCAATCCTATCAATTTCGAAACATTTATTGAGGAATACAGTCATAATTCCTGTCACTTGGCCCCCTCCTGTGATTTAATGTTGCAAAGTGCAAAAGCCTTCCACTTGCTAGATCAGACTGGAACAAGTCCAGCTTCCTTGTAAACGAATCCATCTTCTTGATCATGTCCACGATGGTTTTCCCTCTCCCTTATAGTTGCAGGTTCAGCTGATTAAGATGGTCAAAACATCGGTTAAATAACGCGATAATTGAATGGACATTTCACCTTCTAGGAAGGCCATGTCATCGGTTGAAGCACGCATCTTGCTCATTCGCAGGAAGATTTTACTAGTAACGCACAGACGCACTCCAGTGCCTTTCCTTTACTTAACCGGCGCAAGTCATTGTGAAGTAGCTGATTTTTGTAGCAGGCCTCTGACTCAACAATAAGTTGGTGAAAAAGAATGTGCTGTGTGCTTGAGCACCCGGACTATGACTCTCATCACTCTATCCGTGATACTTGTCAGCACGCCACTGAGTCTGGCGCACAGGAAACTCTGGTGAATTAGGCAATGTATAGCGTGCATTGTCTGAAAAAAATTGGCCCGCGTCCAAACGTAATTGCCGACCCCTGGAGTAGAGTGTCGAGCCACAACAGGTAGCGTTCAATATAGCGGGGGTATTGGTTTGCTCTACATTGTTGGAGAAATACAGCGACAAAAAGAACAAAAGAAAGAGTGAAACTTCATATATGTAATTTATTTTATCACAAAAATGGAGTGCGATGACGTCACATCACTCTCCATAAAGAAAACTATCTTTAGTTCTTTCTGTGTTTATCAATGGAGTGCACACAAAACCCCCGATAATCAATCGTAACTTCGGCCCTCTATGGTCCCTACCAATCAATTTTTGTGAAGACGGTTATTAATGTCATGAAAGTTGAGCAGATAACCAATTTAATTGATTCAGAACGGCCGCTTGGAAGCAAGTAATGTGAAGGGTTGCCCTCTGGCAAGAACGCTTGATGGAGGACAGTCGTCCACATTGTAGAGCTCACATCAACAAAGCTTTAAATTGTATCTACCAATGGTGCATCACACTTGTCAACCTTTTTAAGGTTGGGGGGTTGTTTCTCAGTCACAGAGAGGTCCACACCATATTATGAGCTCAGCAATGAATCTTTCAAGAATGACTCGATCTCTCTAGTCGGAACATGCTCTGAGCCTTTTGTGTTCATGTTAAATTACATTGTCTTGTATAATTTTATTTAATATTTATATATCTATTACTTTCAATAGCCAAGAGCTATTATGATAACTCTAAAATACAACATTATCAGTAATAATACATGCCATTGGGGTCACTATTTTTTTAAATGGCGACAATATATACATATAAGAACACTTAATGCACGAGGAAAGGAGTGGAGATAAGGAATCATGTCAGCTAATAAATAATAATTATGGTCTTAATAGAAAGTTATGAAAGTGTCACATAAAAAATCATGTCCGTAAGGCGTTTCCTATAGTTATATTAAGATATACAATCAAATCTATATATTCACACAACTTTGGAAGAAGAAAAAAATAGACAGAATGAAAGAAAATTATAATGAGGAATCATTGTGTGCTCTATGTATTACACCATGAAGTCATTATTTTCGACTTATAAAGGAAAAGTAACCTCAAAGGAACTTATCTCAAGGTACACGTAATGAGGTCCTCCTTCTGCCAAAGATTATAACCAATTAGTCAAAATGAAGTGGCGGTAGTAGTTGTATTTATCCAAATTCAGTCAAGGACTCAGGGATCATAGGATAAGAGGAGTATAAGCTCAGATTGTTTATAATATTTCAAAAGGAATTGGACCAATTAAGAGGGGGCAAAGTAAGTAAAGGAAAGGATGAACATACGAGTATAAAGTTCCTAAAATCAGTGGTACTCAGCGTCAACACCTCCATTTATTGTTCATACATCATCTTCCCTTGTAAACGACGGTAGTAAATGACTGGCATCTTTATGTATCTGATTTAAATTAGATGTAATTCACTATAAGAGTATTATTATGTTCTAAATCACGGACCTAAAGTCATATAAATTGGCGAGTTCTTTGAATAGGTTCTTCCAATATCCCATAGTATTAATAATTTGCTCATACTCAAGAAAAATGTTCAATTCTATGGATAAATGGACATCACTCAGACTATTAGAAATAGAAAAGAAAGAAAACTGTGGTAACTACTGTAAAAATTATATTATTGATGAGTTTGCAAGGATTACCCCTTGCCTATTCCTATGCATATATATATATATATATATATATATATATATATATATATATATATATACATACAATTTTTAGAACTAAAAAATGACAAAAATCATTTCTTCATAAGAAAAATTATATTAGGCCGAGGAAAATACGACATGGGAAGAAATGATCATAGATATAAAAGGAAATGAGGACACTTGAAAGAATGGTCCAAATCAATATTTGTCCTGTCGAATAACAACAGTAAGGAAATAATTATCTACAATGCAATCATAAAATGATTTTTGCCATTATTTAATCCATTTATAAGATAAGTAGTAGTATTCCTTATTAGTTGTATTTTACTCGAATTTTGCCTGCCAATGTATTTGGGCCATTTTTTCCATGAGTCGTCATTTATCTTGTGTCATCTCTTCCTTGTCCATTTCATCCTAGGACGCGTTTCCCTGGTACATTTCGGACACCAAGAAAAATAGCCTTTGTATTATATATGCTACGTTTTATTCAACTACATATTCATTTCAACATTTTTTTTAAAATAATATAGCAATTTGTTTAAACATCTGCAAATAGATCACACATCAGTAATAAAGAAATCAATAACAATTGCAAATATCATTTGGGGGAAGGGAGGAGTTCAACCTTAGAAGATCGAAATTGGTATAAGTGTAACAGTAGTTTTACTGGTATATAAATAATTTTGTTTTGATTAAGACCCACATAAATGAAGACTTCGGGTTCAATACTAAAATAAAATTGTAAGTAGTCACAAAGAGCCCTAATATCTGGTCTAACTACAAATGCTATCCTTTTGGTAATAATCCTTATTTTAATCTGATATAATATTGTATAATATATGCTAATTATACAGAAATAACTATTCGAGGCCGAATGAGTTTCATACATAAGAGGTTTTGCGATATTTTATCGTTCCTTTTTTTTTGTTCCGTATTTGAGATTCGTTATCACCTCAAAAAACCTTTCATCATACAAGATATGAGAGTGAGGAATATTAAATATTAAAACACAAGTTGTTCTCTTTCATATTTAAGAACTAGACATTTCTATTGAGATATGATGATTTAAGGTGTACATAGCTTTTAAATTATTACTATGAGTACATTGAATATTATTTTAAATAATATTTCACAAATTTTTATTACATTTAACAATACTTTTAAATCTTTAACTTTCATAAGTAGGTGTATACAATACTTAAATTGAACTCAAGATATCCATTTAAAAAAGAGTTATATGTGTTTCGTTACCATATATATCACTTTTTGAACAATCTTTTTAATGTTATTAGCATGATGTGAAGCATATTTTCTGTAAAAACTACTTTGAAAGTTGTGAAAATTAAAATGATTTAAATATTGCCGTAAAATATTTATTTTAAAAGAACATATTGATCACTTTTTATAATATTTAGCAACAGAAATGGTGAGTAAAGGAGCTATTAGAGCAGGAATGAGGACAGTCTATGTAAAATGATAAGGAACCCTATCTGCGGATATATTGATATGGGTTTCAATTATTGAAATAAACAAAGTGATTAATAAAGAAAATATTAGAGTTGAGGTTTTAGTCAGCTTATCAGAGTTTGATATTATTTTGTTGTTTTTTCGTTAACCACGATTAAAATATATTCGTTTTAGACGATCTTAAACCTTTTTTTGTTTTAAAACAGACGCATTGGGATATATAAATCTTCGCGGCAAATATTAGGAGACAAAAAAAGCCTACTTTGGAACTACTTTTTTGAGCCAACAGGGTGTCATATAGACTCTTTAGACCTCGGTTTGCAACAGAGTCTCTTTTTTATTCTATAAAACGTAAGTCGATGGTCATGTAATGTTTTTTTGGAACTCATCTGTAACATGGAAAGAGATTGAGCGGAGCGCTAATGATAAGACACAAGGTTTCCCAAATATTATATACATAGCACTTATGTCTCAACCGGCCGGGAATCAAAAAGAGTCCTCTCTTGAAGGTGCGCCACAGGATCATTATTTTAAATAAATTTTCTTCGTGAATGCTTAAACTTAATTAAGTACGGAAAAGAAAAATAAAGCTTTTACTTTTGTACAGTTATTTTTTTTGGTTTTTTGAAAATATCTTACAACAATAAAAAATATGACTTAATCATTGATTATGGCTGAGAGCTTTAGTCAATAGGCTTCAAAATTAAGTATGAAACATTATAGGTATGATTTACACATGTGATTAGACTCATCAATTTTTCGATTCATAAATATATTATTCGAGTATAATTGTTATTGAAGCATAGTTTCAGTTGTCTGTAGTTCATAAGCCTTTTTAACTATGCATGTAGGCCTCAAAATGATACAATTATTGCAATTATGATGTTTCAATTTCATTGACGTTAACTAAAGACACCAATAAAAATTCGATGCTATACATTATCAGTGTTGTGTTTTGGGACTATTTGTTTTAAATATGTTTATTGTATGCAAAAAAAACGATTTCTTGATAACGGACCCTTAGATTTGAACACAATGGTATGTGTAGGATTTTGGGCTGCTAATAAATATTTTTGAGTGAGCAGTTGTTCCCGGAAAAAATATATACTAATAAAAAATCGATGCATTTGTTGGTTTGATCCTCTACTACACACTTATTTTATATTGATCAACTTATATATGGATAAGTTGGAGTGGCAAAGGAAAAAAGTACTGGCTCGACTAAGACATATCACTAATCTTCACTGTATTATTGTATGTATATCATTTAAATCTATGTATTATAATTATTACTAAAAAAACTTGTGAAAAAGAAGAAAACCAACAAGACTCGTCCAGGACCAAAGGCTTCATTTCATGTAAGAAATTATCTATTATTCGTGTGCAGTAGTTATCATTTATTTATTGTAGATTGAAAGATCTCGTTGGAAATACATTATTCATCGACCGAGAGGATATTTATTCACAAAGGAAATACTAGGTCAAAGTGGACATTTCGGAAAATCCCAGGCAATGCCGGGTAGCATACGCTAATATAGGATAAATATGGCAGTCAATAGGTACCTTAAACAAGGGTATAAAACGATAAGTTCAATAATTTTTACAGATTGAAACTAAGTAGTTAAGCTATTTGTGCTTTCAAAAATTATAAAATATTATATTTAAGATCGAAAGAATAAAGAAAGAGAATATTTTGGGAGTAAGGAAACGTATATGGATTACGCGCAATATGATCCACAGGCGGTTAGTTATAAATCCAAATATGCGTGAATTTGTGACCCGTAAAACCTAAACATCAATTGATTTGAAAACGCCAATATGACACCATAACCTGAATGTTGCATTTGGGTGGATATGTAAGCCCAATTTGCCATATTTGTGGTTGGAGATATCTGAGTGTTCATTGTCGGTGGGTTTAGATTATAAATCAACTTTGACTTTCAGACCCCGATGCTCATAATAATAACGCGTATTCCCTGTTTACGTAATCTTACTGTAACATATAATCTATTATATATATACAGTCTGTGTAAATACAGTTCTTTTGGATAAGATATCTAAATAATATGGGCTGTTTCTTAGGTAAATATCTATAACGAAGAAGGAATCGCGTAAAAAAACTGCAAAACAGAAACCTTATTTAAAGAAAAAACGATAGTATACCCTAAACAATATTATATACATATCTGGAATAAATCAATCAGAATCGAGCAAAGAGTCGTAAATACCAAAAGCTTTCATTTATGAAGTAGTATTGATGAGTTTCTTATTTGCCTGCATCGACAGTCGATATATATTTAGCTGTTATTGGAGAAAATAAGCTGTATGTTTTAAATATCTATGATCACAAGGACTATCCATTTAAATAAAAGTTAATAATTGTTGGCATTACCCTGCGACTGCACCTCTTAGTCAGAGTTTGAAATTACAATATTCGAAACATAGTCATAGTCACAGTCCATAATCACCAACAATCAACCCTAGAACCAACAGGGTACACTGTTTGCCTTGGTACCCGGCTGTTTTTTTGAGCTGCTCACCGTGTACCTGGCCACTTTGACAATAGCGAAGCGAAGGATTTTTCATATACAGGGAGTACACGTATAATCGGACTAGTTAAAACAAATATTGAAATGTTGATAACTTATTTATTTATCATATTTTTCAACAATTTTTGTTAAATGAAAGGCACAAATATATAGATATTTATTTTTCAATATAGCCCCCATCAGCGGCGACGACCATTTCGAGGCGGTGCCTGAAGCGGCCGCAGGCTTTGGCGACGACGTAATTCTTCATATTGGCGAATTCCTCCACGATGGCGACCCTGAGGGAGTCGAGAGTGTTATGAGCGTGCTTGTTGGTCTTGTTATCGACCATGCCCCAGAAGAAATAGTCGAGGGGGTTGCAGTCAGGGGAGCTGGGGGACGACAAGTCCGGGCTCCAGTGGTAGGGGAGGTTCTCCAACAGCCGCCGTCAAGATCATCCTGTGCCTCTTCTTGTACGAACTGTAGCCCAGGTCCTTGTTGATGGTGTTGGCGATGGTCTGCTTGGAGCAAATCATCTCGGCGGCCAACTTGGCGTAGGACTTGTTGCCGTCCTCGTTGACCTTCCTCTTCACCTCAGCGACAAACTCGTCGGTCCTGGTGGCCCCAGGGACCGAGAACGCTTTTTGCAATGAGCATCATTCTTTTTGAAAGAGTTCCAAGCCTTCCACTGGTCGTAGACGGTCGACTTGGGGTAGTTTAAGAACTCTATCACCTCCTTTGGACTCCTCCCGGCACGGAAGGAAGCGAACATCGCATACCTTTTCTCCTCTTCCATGGCTAAATGTTGACTGATTTTCAATCTGTTTTTTTTTTGGCATAGATAAGATGTAAGCGCAGTAACGTACATATGTGCGTTGCAATATCTCAAAAAACAAAGACGACATAACCGATCAAAGTTAGTCCGGATTATACGTGTACTCCCTGTATTTATATTATATTTTGCTTGGGCCAGGTCAGATAAAGGTTCCACCTGGTCGGTTCCTGAGGTAAATCTGAGGACCCATGTTATTTCAAAAGTAGATATTAATATCAAAAGGTAGATGCATGCTTCCATCAATAGTATAACGTCATATATATATTATTTATTTTCCACAATTTATTTTTGATGCCGTGTGGGAATAGTTAAATTACTTGTTATTCTTGCAGCTTGCTGGTAAGCGGAAAGTCAGCTTTTTTAGCAATATGAGCATATCATGGATTTCAATAGACCTTGGGGCGACGGACGAAGTCCCTACTTTCCCCTCGTGTTCCCTTCGTTTTAGAAATATTATTAAGACCTTTACAGAAGGACTTAAATTAAAAGATTTTATAGTTCTGTTTTATTATTTGTTTGTATTTTTGAAGATTATTTTACTAGATCTGTATAGTTATACTTATTTATTCTAGGAAGAAATGGGCCAAGGCAGAAAAGGAAAATGATGACCATGGAAGAAATGGACCAAATACATAGGTAGGCAAGTATTTGAGGTAATACACCTAAGTAGTCTTTAAATACTATTTCTCATATGAACTGAGTAAATAATTACATAAATGATTGTATTTGCCATTTTAGATACATTTTCTCTTTTTTGTTATTAATTTTAGTTAAAAATCACCGAAATTATTGTAAATAATATGTATTGTCTACTTGATCTATTTCTTCCTAATATCACTTTGTTCTATTTGATGCTAGTATTTTATACTAAAATGGGCATTATTTAAGAATTCGCTCCTTTTACAGGGACTCCTTTGTGATAAAGGTGCTCATCATTCAAAATAATCATGTCCATGAAGGAAATATTAGAAGTGACGAGTGATATAGAATCCTCTAGGCAGTTCCTCCGAATAAGAGGCTGCCTAAGATTTTATCCGCCCGCATGTACTACATGCCATCGACCAATGAGCAGAAGCTCAAGTCAGTAGCCGGTGTCCATGACACTATGCTCTCTGGGCACTTGGATTAATCTTTATGGCGAGAAAGATGGGGCAAGAATGTGAACGACGCCTTAACAATTATTTAAATGTATTGCAGAGTTTTATATTATGATTAAATTATTATGCTAAATGTATTTGAATTGAAGTAGGAATTTATACTTCTAAATATATGAGGACAATTGAGTTGCGACAAGATCGTCATAATAAGCAATCCACCTCTCGATGACCACCGTTTTATATTGAACGCAAAAGAACATAAGTTTATATAAAATCATGTTCTACGTTCTATATGAAACGTTGGTCGTCGAGGACTGGGATGTTTCTGGTTTCCTAGCTATTATAACAATTATCCTGGAGTGAAATGATGGTTTATTACACTATAATAATAGTATAGTAGTTGTATAATTCATTCGGACATGTTTTTCTTTATTGGCTCCACCGACATGGTCGGTGATTGGCACTGATTACTCTCTCCTCCCTCCTCTCTCTCAATCCCCTTTTTTCCTTCCCTCTTTCTTCATCTCTCCTTCCCTCTTTTCTCTCTCTTTTACGTGAGTATAGCATCCTTTATCACTATGGACTTTTAAAGTGAATAAAGGAGTCCCGGAAAAGGATGGAATTCTTAAATAGTGCCCTAAATGTAGAAATATGTATCTTATTACTCATAAGCATTATATTTTAAAATTTATTTTTTATATTAAATATGTATCTATTGTTAATGAAGAGCAGCAAAGGTCGGGGGCATCCAGGATCAAATGAAGACAAGTCAGATCATTGATTGAAGTGCGAAAATATTGAAAACATCCATGATCCATGGCATTGAATCATTGTCATAGTTCATTCATTCGTTTTCTTACCGCATTGTATAGAGTTTGAGGCATAAAACTGAGGCATGTTGGCATGGATTTCTCCCTGCGTCAACTCCATTCCCATGTATGAGGCAGCCCTGGGTAGATGTCCATCCTAGAGGCTCCCTGGGCTTGCAAAATGGATTTTACCCCAGTTGGCGGCTGAACAGGAACGTGCCTGGCAATGACGGAGTCTCCTGGGCCTAAAAAATGAAGGACATGAGACCAAATGAGCGTCTTCCTCTCATATTTGAGTCTTACAGCCTTACAGTCATCATTTGATGGACAACCATGTCCTCCAGGGATGGATAATCGACATTTTGATGCAGTTTGAGTCAAGGAGCGTCTCAGAAGTGAAGCAAACAGTCAAGTCAATAGTAGGTAAGTGAATGTGGTGAAACTAAGTGGGGAGGAGAGAAGCTAACAGGAGAAGATAAGGAAGACAAAAAATGACTGAATCAGTTCTTACATCATCATCAGACAAATAACGAAATCATATTAGCATGCGTTATAAAAAGAAAAATTCCGCCATTGTGTGACGTCATGAATTATAGCTCATTAACCGATTATCTAGTTTTTAAACCTAAATACAATATAATCAGTATTAGGGAACAAGAATACATAGGACATTATCCAGTGACGTCGTCGGGATATAATTCCATAGAGACAGAAAAACATCGTTCAGCTGTATTCTGGAAACAATGACGTATTTCTCTGAAGAATCCTAGATATATAAAGATATAGAGAGCTTCTTTCCTCCAATAGCAGAAAAACATCGTTCAGCTGTATTCTGGACACAATGACGTATTTCTCTGAAGAATCCAATAAGCTCTCTATGTTTTTATATCTATATGGATAATTCTTAGCAAATCACTATATCAGTTTTGTTCAAACGGTAATCTGGACAAGTTATATCGAAATATTAATATAATAAAACTGCATAATACCGTCTGTCAGTAATACGCTTTTATTTTAGTATATATGCACTTTTCAATTTTAAAAAGCATTGAACGGTCATTCTCACTTTCTTATAGCTTAAAAAGCTTATATCTTGTAAAAAATGTGCTTTTCATTCACGAAGTTTCCAAAAAGGACTAAAAATAAATCAAATGTGACTTACCTTTAAATGCTAGTATTGTGAAGTATTTTAATAAGAAAAGGAGTATTGCTTGAATGGAATAAGGGTCTTATTACATGTGGAGAAGTAATAGGCTGTGTAGGTGCTCTACAGGGGTGTGCAGGCGAATCTATACTTTTTTTAGCACGGAAACAAGATATTCATATCCAAGAACAAGACCTTTTAATTGACTTTTTTCATATCACACAAATTTAAATGAATTTTCTCTTAACTAGCCCATTGCCGCTCCGCGGCTGGTGCTAGGCCCTCCAGGCGGGTGGGTGGCCTACGGCCACAGCATTATACATTGTATCATATCATTGTATAATATGTTGAGGCAAGGGTTGAACTTTGCATCAACAATGAAGTTTTTGAAGCTTATGATGATGGAGACGTCGTATAGAAAGAAGTTTTATAAGGAGAATATGAGTATTTTTCAACAAAAAAAGTAGAGGGAAATTTTTTATATTATCCAGTAAATTCGGATTAAGTTCCTCTCCTTATAACTACAAATATATACATATGTATTTATTTTTCTTTTTTCCCCTTTTCTTACTTTAAAAAACCTCTATCGTCTCATTAAAAAAAGTGGGCACAGATACTTAGCAACGTGCAGCGAGGCAAATATGAAGCATAAGACTTATGCACTAAAAGTTTAAGGAAATTATATATACCTTGTATAAACAAAGAGGAAATAATGAAGACGCAATGACATAACAAAGTACTCATGACAGAGAGACAGACGCCATGTTTGAAAACAAAGATAAAATATATACACTCAGTGTGTACCTCCGCCGATCCCAACAACATTCCTATTCAAACATTCTCCCTTTCACACGCCCGATTTTCTATCTCTAATCATTGTTTCCTCTCTGTTAGCTCATTTTGCATATTAAAAAAGCACTCAGAGACGGGAAGAGGAAGAAGTTTAAGCTACGTCACTGGGTTAACATAGTCCTGAGCTGATATATGAACAATAATACGTCAATGAATATTTTTTTAGCGTTTGTTCTTTCCTACTCCCTGAATAAAGACCCCATTTCATTATTATTTTGCTCATTTTGCATATTAAAAAAGCCCTTAGAGATGCCAAAATTTAATTACTTGTTCCTTTTGGCATTTCAACAACTCCACAAAGTTTCATTTGATCCGTTCAGTACTTTTGAGTTATCCTGCTGACAAACCAACAAACTAACAAACGCCAGTGAAAACAATACCTCCTTCGGCGGAGGTAATTAAAAGGAATAAAATATATATAAACAAAGAGGAAATAATGAAGACGCAATGACATAACAAAGTACTCATGACAGAGAGACAGACGCCATGTTTGAAAACAAAGATACAAAGAGAAATTGATATAACATTAACACAGGACTGAGTACTTTTCCTTTTCTTTTCGCACAACGGTGCTGGTGAGAAAATAATAAAAAGGTAAAGAACTACACAAATATAGAATATATAGTTAAATGATTTTAAAAGTCAGACTCAAAAAAGATGATCAATGATTCAAATGTCAACAATGTCTTGAAATAAGAGTCATAACAATAACTTTATAATCTCATTTTATAAATAATGTAGATAAATATGTCAACAGTGATAGTATTTATATGTTTTATGTATTATCGCGGTGCCCTTCCGTCAATTCCATCATGTTTATGACGGGGATCATAAACATGGTGACCTTTCATCAATTTTCTTTATTTATTTAAAATATTTTCAATAAAAATACTCCGGAACATGCTTGAAGGCTTAATATATTCCAGGGCCATATGTTGCTTACATAAATATAAATAAAAGATCATGACAATAATTAAGATACATTTTTTCTTTAAATATTCACTTCATAAAATGATGTATTATATAAAAAGCTCCCATATCGTTTGAAGCCTTATTATATGCATTAACAATATTAGCATTTATAGATAGACCTTCAATAACATCAATACATAATACTTGTTGCGACAGTAATGACAAAAATATCCAAGATGATAAAGTTATTTTAGGGTAAGACCTTCTTCATGATTTGGAGGGAAAATCGACATTTCCAACTTTGCACTGGAAACCATTTTCATAATGTTATCGTATTCATGAGTATATGTCAAATATTTTTATTCATAGAGCTTCTCCCTTCTCTTTCTTCATACTTCGGAGCGTGTTCAGCTGTGTCTCACGTGAGAAAAGGGGGATGAGTTTGAAGTATTCAAACTGCTTAATAAGATTGGTGAACCCAAAACAAACATGTAGCAGTGTGACTACTCAATGACGTCACTGGAGAACGATTATATATATATATCAATCAATCTCTTTATCTATCTATATATATGTATATATGTATGTGTGTGTATAAATAATGAATAAAATAAATATATATAAATATATATATTCGTTCTCCAGTGACGTCATTGAGTAGTTATACTGCTAGGATTACATGCTTGTTTTTGTATTGCCCAGACCTTATTATACAGACCTTTGGTGAACCATAGTGTTATTTAGTGACGTCATATGGTGCCGGATATTTTTTTGCGAGGGCTTCATTTTGCATTTCATAATTTAAAACCACTTATGCAGTAAAAAGTCTCCCTAGATGTTACATTAGATTAATAATTTAGAGCGCCCCCTAGGGAGCAAAAAGAACTAACATTTTAGCCAACTCCTATGCTTTATATGTACTTATGAAATAATGCTTACAAATAAAACTTTTTTGTTTCATCCAATTTAAAAATTTCTTCACATTTGCATTAGTATCTCCAATTGGGAACAACTATTTACAAATTTAAAAAAAAAAAAAAATCCCAAAATCATGGGGACCCCTTAAGTTTTTTGAAAAAATCAGTTTTTTGGGTTTTCTGAAAAAATATTTAACACTTGAGAATTATTTATTTTATAGTTTGTTGTCAGCCTTTTAAGTTCCTTCTTATCAATCCAAGTTGAAATCTGTGGGTCCACCAGGAGCGGAGAAAAAACACTTTTTATTTTTCCAGTTTTTATGCCAAAACTCAAAAATTGTAAACTAAAATTCATTTTATTCGCACAAACTTATTAGAAATGCACACTCTATAGATACTATTTTATAACTTGATGCGATCAATCTAACTGACAACCCAAAAGGCCCCCAAAATTTAGGATTCCAAAAATATTCCGCTTCGTCCATGAAATAGGACCTAATATTCAATCCCGGATTTGAGGGTCTTAACGACCTCGGATTCGGATACTTAAAACATCAAAGTTGCTCCCTTTGTGAAGCTGAATATGATGTGCAAAATATATTGCGAAAACTTGCAAATTAAAAAAAATCCGGATCCCGCCCAAATATGTCCCGGAGGCCGGACATTGACTTAACCAACCTAGGCTTATTTTGCAAGGCCTTCATTTCGTATGTTTTGTTTTGAACTTTTTTTCGTATTAAAAAGTCGCCCCAGAGGTTTTCTTGAATTTCCCGACAGGCCGGTCCGGTTTTCCGGGAAATTTCTTTGGGACCCGATTGTAAACCTATTCTTGATGTACTTTCAGAGTAGCTTTTTTTCGAAATGGGAAAGAATCAAAAGTTAAGGAAATGTCAAATCCGGGTCCGGGAGAGTCTGGATCCGGGTTTTTTCCCGGATCCAGGTTCTTTGGGCAGAGATGCAGATAACTTTTAGTTTGCGTTCTGTCTCTAAACATCTCACTTACGAACTATGGACAACCAAAGTTTTCCAAGCCTTTTTTGAGGCCTTTGCAAGGCCGCTAGGCTTAGTTTTGTTTATACCAAAAGATGCCTACGGTCAAAGTCCACAAAACATTTAATTACATCCCGAGCCTCCTAACCCTCTCAAAATCCATGCAAACCGCAAAACCTCTCACAGACACAATCTGGTCTGATCAGAATCTAACCTAGCCCAAGACCATCACATGGTCAAGATGCATCTGTGTGCCAAATTTCGGTCTTTAGCTTCTGTAGTTTCGGCGTCTATAGAAGGACAGACAGACGGACGGACAAACTCAAATTCTAATATTAGACTAGCCCATTGCCGCTCCGCGGCTGGTGCTAGGCCCTCCAGGCGGGGGGGGTGGCCTACGGCCACAGCATTATACATTGTATCATATCATTGTATAATATGTTGAGGCAAGGGTTGAACTTTGCATCAAACATGAAGTTTTGGAGCTTATGATGATGGAGACGTCGTATAGAAAGAAGTTTTATGAAGAGATATGAGTATTTTTCAACAAAAAAAGTAGAGGGAATAAACAAAAGGAAATAATGAAGACGCAATGACATAACAAGTACTCATGACAGAGAGACAGACGCCCATTTTTGAAAAACAAGATAAAATAATACACTCAGTGTGTACCTCCGCCGATGCCCACACCATTCCTATTCAAACATTCTCCCTTTCACACTCCCAGATTTTCTATCTCTAATCATTTTTCCTCTCGTAGCTCATTTTGCATATTAACAAGCACTCAGAGACGGGAAGAGGGAGAAGTTTAAGCTACGTCACTGGGTAACATATACCTGAGCTGAAATATGAACAATAATACGTCATGAATATTTTTTTAGCGTTTTGTTTCTTTCCTACTCCCTGAATAAAACCCCATTTCATATTATTTTGCTCATTTTGCATATAAAAAAGCCCTTAGATGATGCCAAAATTTAAATTACTTGTTCCTTTTGGCATTTCAACCACTCACAAAGTTCATTTGAATCCGTTCAGTACATTTGAGTTATCCTGCTTACAAACCAACAAACAACAAACGCCTGAAAACAATACCTCCTTCGGCGGAGGTAATTAAATGAATAAAATATATATAACAAAGAGGAAATAATGAAGACGCAATGACATAACAGGTACTCATGACGAGAGACAGACGCCATGTTTTGAAAACAAAGAACAAAGAGAAATTGATATAACATTAACACGGACTGAGTACTTTTCCTTTTCTTTTCCCACAACGGTGCTGGGAGAAAATAATAAACAGGTAAAGACTACAACCAAATTAAATATATTAGTTAATGATTTTTAAGTCCAGACTAAAAAAAGATGATCAATGATTCAAATGTCAACAATTCTTGAAATAAGAGTCATAACAATAACTTTATAATCTCTTTTATAAATAATGTGATAAATATGTCAACAGTGATAGTATTTATATGTTTTTATATTATTATCGGGTGCCCTTCCGTCAATTCCATCATTTTTATGACGGGGATCATAAACATGGTGACCTTTCATCAATTTTCTTTATTTATTTAAAATATTTTCAATAAAAATACTCCGAACATGCTTGAAGGCTAATATATTCCAGGGTCATATGTCGTTACATAAATATAAATAAAAGATCATGACAATAATTAAGATACATTTTTTCTTTAAATATTCACTTCATAAATGATGTTTATATAAAAAGCTCCCATATCGTTTGAAGCCTTATTATATGCATTAACAATATTAGCATTTAGAGATAGACCTTCAATAACATCAATACTAATACTTGTTGCGACAGTAATGACAAAAATATCCAAGATGAAAAGTTATTTTAGGGTAATACCTTCTTCATGATTTGGAGGAAAATCGACATTTCCAACTTTGCACTGGAAACCATTTTCATATGTTATCGTATTCATGAGTATGTCAATATTTTATTCATAGAGCTTCTCCCTTCTCTTTCTTCATACTTCGGAGGTGTTCAGCTGTGTCTCACGTGAGAAAAGGGGGATGAGTTGAAGTATTCAAACTGCTTAATAAGATTGGTGAACCCAAAAACAAAACATGTAGCAGTGTGACTACTCAATGACGTCACTGGAGAACGATTATATATATATATATATATATCAATCAATCTCTTTATCTATCTATATATGTATATATGTATGTGTGTGTGTATAAATAATGAATAAAAAATTATATATCGTTCTCCAGTGACGTCATTGAGTAGTTATACTGCTAGGATTACATACTTGTTTTTGTATTGCCCAGACCTTATTATACAGACCTTTGGTGAACCATAGTGTTATTTAGTGACGTCATATGGTGCCGGATATTTTTTTTGCGAGGGCTTCCCCAAGCAACCAAATAACGTTCGGAGAACGTTCTCCGAACGTTAGTTTTTGGTTCGCAGAACGTTCCCTGAACGTTAGTTTCGTTCTCTGAAGGTTATTTTTACGTTAGCATGGATGGTTTTCTTAACGTTCTCCGAACGTTCCCGTTGGTTATATTTACGTTCTCCTAACGTTCTATTTACGTTCCCTACGTTCTATTACGTTCCCCTAACGTTCTATTTACGTTCCCTCAACGTTCTATTTACGTTCCCTCAACGTTCTATTTACGTTCTTCTAACGTTCTATTTACGTTCCCTCAACGTTATATTTACGTTCCCTTTTAGTTTTAGTATAGTTCCCTTGTAGATATAATTAAACTCCTTGACAGTATTAAAATTCTATTAAGCGTTTATTTAACATTAAAACTGGACACGAATTATATAAAAGATTATAACATGTTATTTATAACTCATAAAATTATACAAACATAAAAATAAAATATATAAGGCTCAAAGCACATGCGTAAAAATCATTAATTAACATTGTAATGTATTTTTTTTTTTGCTCTTGGGTAAAACATATTAGTACAATATCATAAAAATATCAAATAAAAGACTTTCATGTTAATACATTATTTCTGATGAATGTAGGATGTTTGTGTTAGGTGATGGAGGGAAAGTCTTGGAGAATATTTTATGATCCTTCCGACAGTTGTCCACGTTCCTCTTTCTTCCAGCAAGGGAATTTTCAAGGGTAATCCCTCGTTTACTCCATGTTGAAGGAATGATCACGCATTGTTCTGAAACATAGAGGTTCGGTAGTTAAATACAAATATAACAATGACATAGGATAATTAAAATAGTAGAAAAGCTTACCGCCAGTGTCCTGATAATTGGAGGCAAGTCAAGGTATCAATGGGCTTTTAATCCAAACGGATGTTTATATAATATTGAATAAGTAACCTTGAGGATCAGTGTAGATGGAAACTATTTAATGTTGTTACTGTAGGAAAATCAGATGAAAACTGATAGGTTCTTAAAAGCAAATACAAAGGTGTATGTATTTTTGTGAGTCGTCTACATTCAAGTCAGTTTGATTTGATGAGGACGAAGTTGTAGCATGTATTAGTTATGTGTCGTTTGTAAATGAGTTTGTTCTAATAAGAGGCTGTTTGAAGTCAGGAATATGATCCAGCTAGAGTGGCTTTTATTTTTGGTTGAACTAGCTCCTCTTCACTCACAAACATAATCTTCAACCACTTAAATTTGTGGAAAAACCATAAAGTCTGGCTTGTTTAGAAACCCCAAATTATCATCACTAACGGAATATTTTTTATACAACAGATTGAACAGGAATAAATAAATCGGGATCAACGACAAAGACAATTCATCCACAAAACCTTTCATTATTCAAGGAATTTTCAGATAAAATAGTCTCTTATGTTCAATTTTTATTTATTTTGCACATGATTTACTATAGGAAATAGCAAAAATTAAAACAAAAAGAGATTTACTCGACTCAATCATATATTTATTGAAGCAATGCAGTCCTTCACATTATAATATTTGTTATATTTTATTGTAAATCAGGTAGAAAAAATTACCATTCCGTGGAAGTATGTGGGGGATCTGGTACGGTTTTATCCGTTTTACTTCGCTGGACATCTCTAATTTCTACAACGGCAGTACAAAAAATTTGCCTAAAGACCAAAAAATAATTATATTCAATCTTTGTTATTTTTTTATTTGCGACATTATTTTTTATGTCTGTATTTTTGATAACAATTTTGTTTCCTTAATTTTTATAATTAATTTTTCTAGATAGTGCTGCTAGATTTAGATTTAATTTTAAACTATAATGTTTATTTATATATTCTTTCATATTTAATATTTATATATCAATAAAGTCTAAAATATTATACATAACGCAAACTATTTTTTAACCTAAAAGATACCTCATACATATGAAAAGTTTTGTAGATGCATCTTTTGTCACTGATACCGACTTTTTTAACCCCAGGATGGAGCTATCTTATATTCTCTTTCGTAAAATTTTTAGAAAGTTCCCTGAACGTTAGTAGGTAACCAAAAGCGAACGTTAGTTTCGTTAGTTTTGGGAACGTTCCCCGAACGTTAGTTTCTTTAGTTATGGGAACGTTCCCCGAACGTTTTTTTCGTTAGTTTTTATGTAACCATGAGGAAACGTTATTAGAACGTTCGTTTTTGGTTAGGTTCGAACCTAACCTTTAGGGAACCAAAAACTAACGTTAGAATAACGTTATGTGTTGCTTGGGTTCATTTTGCATTTCTTAATTTAAAAACCACTTATGCAGTAAAAAGTCTCCCTAGATGTTACATTAGATTAATAATTTAGAGCGCCCCTAGGGAGCAAAAAAGAACTAACATTTTAGCCAACTCCTATGCTTTATATGTACTTATGAAATAATGCTTACAAATAAAACTTTTTTTGTTTTTCATCCAATTTTAAAAATTTCTTCACATTTGCATTAGTCTCCCCAATTGGGAACAACTATATTTACAAATTTAAAAAATTCAAAAAATGCCAAAAATCATGGGGGACCCCTTAAGTTTTTTGAAAAAATCAGGTTTTTGGGTTTTCTGAAAAAAATATAAAACAATTGAGAAGGACTTTTTTATAATGTTTTGTCAGGATTTTTAAGTTCCTTGTTATGAACTCAAGTTGAAATCTGTGAGTTCACCAGGAGCGGAGAAAAAAACACTTTCCATTTTGCCAGTTTTTATGCCAAAACTCAAAAAATTATTAACTAAAATTCATTTTTATCCGACACGAACTTATTAGAAATGTCAAACTCTATAGGTACTATTTTATAACTTGATGCGATCAATCCCATAGACAGCCCAAAAAAGGCCCCCAAAATTTAGGATTTCAAAAATATTCCGCTTCGTCCATGAAATAGGACCTAATATTCATTCCCGGATTTGAGGGTCTTAACGACCTCGGATCCGGATACTGATAACATCAAAGTTGCTCCCTTTGTGAAGCTGAATATGATTGTGCAAAAATAAATTGCGAAAAACTGTAAATTAAAAAAAATCCGGATCCCGGTCCAAATATGTCCCGGAGGCGGACATTGACTTAACCAACCTAAGCTTATTTTGCAAGGCCTTCATTCGTATGTTTTGTTTTGAACTTTTTTTCGTATTAAAAAGTCGCCCCAGAGGTTTTCTTGAATTTCCCGACAGGCCGGTCCGGTTTTCCGGGAAATTTATTTGGGACCCGATTGTAAACCCTATTGTTGATGTACTTTCAGAGTAGCTTTTTTTCGAAATGGGAAAGAATCAAAAGTTAAGGAAATGTCATAATCCGGGTCCGGGAGTGTCTGGACCCGGATTTTTTTTTTCCGGATCCAGGTTCTTTGGGCAGAGATGCAGATAACTTTTGGTCTGCGTTCTGTCTCTAAAACATCTCACTTACGAACTATGGACAGCCAAAGTTTTCCAAGCTTTTTTGAGGCCTTTGCAAGGCCGGTAGGTCTTAGTTTTGTATATACCAAAAGATGCCTACGGTCAAAGTCCACAAAACATTTAATTACATCCCGAGCCTCTTAACTCTCAAAAATCCATGCAAACCGCAAAACCTCTCACAGACACAAATCTGGTCTGATCAGAATCTAACCTAGCCCAAGACCATCACATGGTCAGATGCATCTGTGTGCCAAATTTAAGTTCTCTAGCTTTTGTAGTTTCGGCGTCTATTGAAGTCGGACAGACGGACGGACGGACAAACTCCAATTATAATGTAGATGTTCATTCAATCCAACTTCCTCCTTTCACAATAAAAGCCTCCACACGGTGCCTGAACCTCCCCAACGGCACGAGCCACCTGTTCCCTGGACAAGTTGGCCACTGCCTGGATGATGGCAGCTTTCAAGGAGTCCACAGTGTTGTGAGCACGCTTGTTAGTGTCCCTCTCAAGGACGCCCCACAAGTAGTAGTCGCAGGGTTTGAGGTCAGGGCTGCTGGGGGGCCAGAACTCCTTTGACCAGAACATGTCGAGATTATCTAAGCACCAGTTTTGCACCAAATTGGACGTGTGGGTGGGAGCTCCATCTTGCTGGTAGAGATAAGGTCTACCAGCAGCAATCTGGGTCATCCAGGGCTTCACCACAGTCTGCATGACGTCCAGGTAGACCTCCTTATTGACATTTTGGGCCTTGGCAAAGAAGTGAGGAGGCATGATGTCTCCCTCGCTGGACATGACCTCCAAGACATGAACTCCGGCCGGGAACTTGTTCTTCCAATGATAGGGACCTCATCTGGATCCTTCCTCGATGTCCTCCGACTCCTTGAAGGACTTGGCAATGCTGTAAACCGTAGCTTTGGGGAATTTGAAGAAGTCGATGATCTCCTTGGGCGCACGGCCGCAACGGAGCGCCACAATAATGGTCGTCCTGCGCTCAAGTTCCGAGGACATTTTCAATCTTTTTGTTATTAAACAAAGCTCTTAGGATATACTAACAAGTTCATACATTTTTAATCTTCTACCCTAGCTGGTTTCTGAGATACAAGTACTCAAAGTTAGTCTAGATTCGCCTGCACACCCCTGTAGTGGTGACTATGCGATTAAAATGACTAACAAATTAAAAAGATGGCGCAAGATACTCAAACTTAACCTAAAATTTTTTTTGGTAAAAAAGAAACAGATATCAACAAAACCCAAGGATGGATAGGAAAAGGAGAACTTCTGCCTAAAACGAAACTGTGTCTAATATAAACAAAGTAATTTGTACTACGTCATCGTAAGTTGATCATAGAGAAAGAAAGATTTGCTTATATTGGGCACAATGACGTATTTTTTTTGAAAAATCCAATAAGCCCTCTATGTATTTATATCTTTAAATGGTTTGACAATATATAATTTTCCTTGAAGAGCAGAATTTTCATCCCAACATATTGTTTGCTTATTTCGGTAGTGAGAGTTGCAATATCACATTGTGGATATGAGTACGCATTAGTCCATCGAAAATAGGATATTTGCAAGCTTGTGAGCGTTCAGCTTTTTTTGCGTTCAGCGTTAAAAAAAAATTAGCGTTCTGTTCAATGTTTTTGCATTCAGCATTCCGTTAGCGTTCAAATATTTAAAAAAGAATTTCCAAAAAAAGTACTGCATAGTGATGACGTTTTTTTTTTAAAGAAAATAATTTCCAAAAAAGTACTGCGTAGTGATGACGTTTTTTCCGAAAAAGTCCAAGAAATGTTTGGAAAAATTGAACGCTGAACGCAAAACTCTTTTTTTTGCGTTCAACGTTCAAAAAAAAGTTGCGTTCCGTTCATTGAACGTGCGTTCAACTGAACGCCGTTCAATTTTGCGTTCCGTTCACAAGCCTGTCTATTTGTAATAAGGTTAATCAATTTTGAGCTTCCTCTCTCGTGAGTCAAACTTGGACCTCCAACATTTAGAGTCAATAACGCTTCTAATGAGCTAAATTGCTGCATTTTATCCAATCTTAAAAAGAAGAATCACAATAGGGGTCGTCCTATCTCGCTGGAGTATATATCAAATCACAAAAACTTAAAAAATAGATCATCAACCTATGATTAAGAATAATGATAAACTTTGACTATGTTTTGGACAATAATTTTTATAAAGAAAAGAACTGTGAATATAAAAAGTAGTTCATGTTTGGTAAAATATGGCATCATTTACCTTGTGTTTGGAAATACTAACTCATAATTTCGTCCTTCAAACACAATATACTTTCTTTGGACCTTCATTAATGACATTAGTAATTACGACCTATTACAAAAGACTTGTGTTAACTAATTATTAATATTCAACAGGGTTGTTTGATTTAAATCGCGATTTAAATCAAGTGGATTTCCAATTAAAATCATTGATTTAAATCAATTCATGTTTTTTTCAATAAATTAAATTGATATTTAATTTTATGCTTCTAATTCTCAATGACAGAAACAAAACATTTCATGTCAGTCTTCTTAATAGTAGAGCAGTGGCCTTTTTCATTATATCTATAGCCTCAGACTATAGGCTTATATCATATAATATATCATATTAAGCTTTGAGTTAGGATTATTTGATTTAAATCAAGCAATTTGGATTGCGATCTAAATTAAGTTTTTTTTCCAAAGACATTTTATAATCAATGATTAAAATCAAGTCATGTTTTAACAAATAAATTGTTTATTACTTGTACAATGTAAATGGAAAAGTTAACGCAGTTCAATTTCACAATTACAGGAACGAGTTATTAATTGTCAGTCTTCTTGCTCTTCTAATTAGCTTAAGATTTGATTAACATATTTAACAATTGGCTTCTATTCTGCTTGTACAATATGAATGAAAAAGTAAACTCAATTAAATTTGACAATGACAGGAACGAGTTATCAATTGTCCGATTGTCTTGCGAAGCGTACCTGGCGCGTCCTAGATTCGAGAGTGACCCATCTTGTAGTCATCTTTGATCAACCGTTGGCAGCTCCACCCAGTAATTTTTTAAGGTAGAAAATTGTCATGAGTCTTCGATCCTCGCTTGGATTTCGAACTGTCACGTGATTAGCGAGTATGACTCATTACAAGGCATTTGAAGTTCTGTAATTTTATTGTTTACTCCTTTGCATTCTTATTAAAATGAAATCATTAAGTAAGGCAACTAGAATTTAATCAAAGACAGCATTTAAAGTCCCCTGAGTAATAGGTAGGCCTATATGTATATTGGGCATGTTTTAAAAAGTTACAATTTAAGGTATGGACAAAATTTACACATTGAAAAAAATATTTTTTGTTCATAAAATATGGTTAACAATTAAAATCAAAAAAATATGATTTAAATCAAAAAAATCCGATTTTTTTGAAAAAAATCAACAACCCTGATATTCAATCTGTTAATAAATATTTTTTTACTCATTATGGACGACACACAGATCCTCGCTCTGACGAATAGACGTACAAAAACGAAGAAATGAGTTACCAACTGAAAATGAAGCTTATTATGAGCTAGCCAAAATTATCAGAGGCATATTTAGGTTGTGAAAGACATTTATTAGAAAAAAGCTGGATCATATTGTGGAAGGACTTATTTTTTTGCCTTTTGGGTTTGATATAATAACAATGTTCCGTGTAGATATGAAAAAACATTAAAATTACTCCAACGAACATAAGAAATTTATATTGTCTTTCCCTTTCTCGGAAGATGGTGAACCTATAGAATAATTCGACAAGATTAATTCTTCGGCCAATCAGATCGTGAAGACAATAATAAGACATGTCTGCTAACTTTTCCCCTTTTAAAGCCTTGTGCAAGAACCACCAGTCTATATATACAAAGTTATCACATAGGTCGCCAGTAAAAACGTTCTCCTACAAAATCACGAAAAAATAAAAACAAAAGGATAATAAATAAACTTTATTTTAGGAACAAAATAAAAATGCCCTGGATGAATAAATAATAAACTATCTGAATGTATGATGATAGTATTGGCCTTAATCGGCCAATAGGGGAAACGTTAAGGAAAGTATTATATCTCATCATCTAGAAACAGATGTATGTAGAATACCAAAACAAATTAGGTATATATGAGTGTGTGAAAGGACAATAACTATCTCGTTTTAAAGGGATTTTATACATCAATATATAGATATGGGAGTGGCTGATGTAAGAAATAAAACAAATAAGACATGTATGATTTAAAAAAAAATAGAAATGTATCACAGAAGGAGTGTTACTTATAGTAAGGCTTCTTTTATCTGAATGGACTATCTTACAATTTCAGAGATGTAAAACGAAGGGTGTAATTACATTAGTCCTCCACTGGAAAGGGATATCGCGTGGATAACTGGAGTATAATACCAACATGGACCATGATATGAGGGCATGGGAAATAGCTGAAGATAGACAATTGGATTTGAAATCTAATCAGGTGGGAGGGAGGGTCTTGAAAGAAGGGCCATAGACAGTACAAACCTAAGAAAACGCCGCGGAGAAAGAATAGCTGTGAACCCTCCATTTGGATTCAAACACAAAAAGGGGAGACCGAAACAATTAAATCTGTTGGTAGGTAGGGGAGGGTATCAAAAATCATTAGGCTAGCCTTATTTGAGCCTTAAATAAAAAGGCCATAGGGCGCAAGAAACTAGAAATATAGTAAAATAGCTGTGAATCCTCCGATGGGACACAGTCAAAATGGAGGGTAGGGTAATTGATAAAATAATAAGGGCAATAAAAATAAACAATAATGAACAGCCTTGTTGGTTTTAGCTCCCTTGTTTTGGTATAAAAAGGCCATGTGACAAGTACAAGGTTTTGGTCTAATTAAAAGAAGCAAAGAAATAGCTATCATAAAGCTTTATAATCGAGGAAACCTTATTTTATCTATATATTTTTTATATATGAGACCAAATGACTGACAGATCTGGAAATAATAAAAGGGTAATAAAAATACATTATTGGCTTGACATTAACATGCTCAAAACTGAGGAGTCAAGAAATATAGTTGTACTAAGCCATTTCAAGGTTTAAGATTAATTTGCAAGAACCTTATTGCATTTAAAAAGTTAATTAAAAAGGCCATATGACTGACGAATATAGAATTATAAGAACTGTTGTGAACCCGATAATAGGATTCATGCAAAATGGGAATGGGATAAAATAGGGAGGACCATCGAATGATTTAAGGGAAACTTAAAAATAAATAGTAAACCTTCATATTTTTTTGCTGTTGTAAAAAGGTCATTGGACTGAGCAAACATCACTAAATGTGAAAACATTTAACAATAGAGTAGCCATGAAAAGTCGTATCAAGAGATGGGACAGAAGGTATATTATTATAATTATATGACTATCATGAAAGAGTCATGAAGGGGCGTTGTTTGTTTAATAATCGTGGGGTTCGTTTGAGAAGAGAGACTTAGCCCATTGGATAAGGATTGAAGGGAGAATTCAAAGTTGAGTCCCGAAATAGAGGGATTCGTACAAGAGATGATATCATGATAATGAACAATCTATGTATCTGGAAGACGATTAAAAGGGGGTGTGAGGGGGGTAAGATGTAGAGAAAGAGGTGAGTGAATACAGACTCAAGTTCTAGTATTGTATAAGGGGTCGAAGAATTACTGTATGAATTGAATGTGAAACAAATCATTTATGATACAAAAACGAGTACGTCGGCAAGGAAAAGTGTACAACAATGTTTAATTCACTTATTTTTTTATCCTCTTCAAGAAATATTACAATAAACATAACATACTACGATATAATAATATTAATAAGTATAATGTTATTAAGAAAAGAAAAAATGTAAATTCGGTATTTTTTGTTTTGAAAAAAGAGAGAAAAAGGAACAAAAAGAGAGTTCATATACATAAATGTAAATGTGTTTTATGTAAATATAGACAATAATAAATAAAACGTACAGGTTCACCACCTGAGGCCCGATGTGTATATAGACATGTGTACAATGAAGATTCTTGTTTTTTATTTAAAAAGCAGTGGACCCTCATGAAAAGCCGCTATTTAAAAAGGGGGGAAGGATCTCTTCTTATTTTACACCATGGCAATGTTCAGAATGGATAGATCCATCATTTTCCTATTGTTTAGCCTGAGAAAACGTTTCCGCAGCTGAGGGCTCCAGGAACTCGATGACGGCCGAGTTGTCTTCGTTGAGGATATTGATGGTTTTGACGCTCCCAACGGCCGTGGTCATGGAGCACATCTTCTCAAAGGTCGCCGAGGCCGGGAGATTCGAGACTTTGATACGTGTGCCTCCTCCTTCCTTCTTCTTCATACACACCGGAGCCGGACCGGGCGTTATGTTGATCCGCGTGAGCGTCGGCGAGGGCTTATGCGCAATGGGCTCGGGTAAGAGTCGCTGCTTGGGGGGCGGAGGCTCGTCCACGGTCTGTATGCGACGTAAATTGGAGTGCACCTGTCCAGGCCCCCTCCACTCCGCGCAAGCATGGGATTGTTTCCCACGGGGCCATGACTACTGCTGCTGCTACTATTATATTATTCATGCAAGCCGCTGGGGGTGGAGGAGCTCGCTTGAGGTGGAGTGGGGGCGGGTCGCTTTGAAGGGTTCGCTTGAGGGGTCGTAGAAGCTTTGCAGGGAGTGATGTCTTGATGGACATGAGAGATTGTAGCTTGGGAGTAGAAGAGGAAGAGGAGGAGGAGGAGAGGAAGAGGAGTCTTCCTCTTTCTTGAGGGTGTCCTTCTGGGGTCTGCTGTTGCTGTTGCTTTTGTTGTTGTAGGGTTGTCGGGTGTGCATGAATCGGAGTTCGTGTCTGTGAGTCGGCTGATGGTGTGCGTGGAGTGCGTGAAGTGGGTGTCGACGGAGTGGGGGCCTCATAAAGGGATGTGGGAGCGGTGGGGGCGGCCACCGGCCACTCCGCGGTGGGCAAAAGGGTGAAAGGGCGGGGGCGGTGGGAAGAAGTGCCCCGGTGGAGGTCGTGCCATGAATCGTGGTCGGAGGGGAGCTCTCAAGAGCTGAGGCTCAGCCGCTAGGAGAGAAGGCAAGGCGCTCCGAGGACTCGAGGACAATGGATCCGCCTTCTTCTTCTTGGGCGTCTCCGCGGATCCCTTGCTCTCTTCCAGCCTCTGCTGCTCTTTGCTCTCCCCGGCAGCGGCAGCAGCAGCAGCCGCAACCGCACTCTCATCCTCTTCCAGACTGCCTCCAAGAAGCTCTTCCACGTCAGCCTTCGTGATGGACTTCACCACGGCATCGTCCTCTTCTTCGCCTTCCTTAAGCTCCAGGAGCGACGCCGTTTCTCTTCTCCCACGTCCATGGCCTTAATCAAGGAATCCGACTTACCGAAGTAGGTAATATTAAAAAGACTACGAATCTACTTGTCCATAGGAGAATCCAACCAAAACCGACTCGACACAACACGTCAATCAACGACTCACTCACTCACAGACACACGAGAAGAAAGAAAAAAAAGAAAGAAAGAAACAGAGAAAAGAAAGGAAGAAAGAAAGAGAGTTCTTTGAGACTCTAATGCCAAAGCTGCCCAAGTAATAGGACTGCCTAGACTACTAATAGACATAAGTAGGGAAAGACAGAGATACAAAGAGAGAGAAGAAAACCCAACAACTTCATAGTTTGAATGTATGACGTCAGTGGCGTATTCAGTGTCCAAGGCATTTATTCGTCTTGAAGGGAACATAAGACATTTTTGACTGCTTTAATCGATAATAAAAATAATTATATTGTATTGTACTTATAATAACTATGTCTGCTCTTTATTTAATTATCCTTTAGGAATATATAACATTTATAGAGCCAATGGCGTCCATTACTAATTACATTATGGTCCTCTACTCCCTAGTCAAAATAGCACATAATATTGAGGGGGTAAGAATAGAGAAAGGAATAAGAATTTTCCTTCCCTCCTCCCACAATATTTGTGGATAAGCAAAACTGTCAGATGATTTATTTGAAAGGTTTCCTTATAGAGGCATATCAAGGTACATAGGTTACAAAGTATGTTACATTTAAAGCTTAAAGGAAAGTGGCGCATCAAGAGCTTTTTGTTCTTATTTTTTGATTATTTCTTGCTTCCTTTCGTTTTATTTATCCACCAGAGGCGTTGATGTTGATGCAGCTAAGTAAATAAATACGTAGGAATTTTGGGATATATCAAGTATCCTTGTGACGTATTAGTGACGTAGCCTTAAACATTTGTTTCAACAACATTGTCATGTCTATTATTTTTATTGCTCCGCGGAACTTTGCGCTCGATACTCTACAGGAAACCTCACCTCCTAGAATATATGTAGAATATTGAAGTAAAATCATATGTAAAATCATAATATAGTTGCCTAATGCACTGAAATAATAATTATCGTTGTGAAAATAAGTATAAAAATAGTAGTAGTGAGTGCAATTATTTAAATGGATGTGATGAATGAGATCGAAAAAATCCGGTATGACGTCATATTTCTAAAATGCCAAAACGGCATCTGCTGGACAAAACGAAAAAAGAGACTCAATGAAAATATTTCCAAGCACCTCCCCCGAAGCAGAGCCCTATAGGAGAGTTACGTCGTGAGACCTGTCTGTGTAGCAGCTGACTCTCAAGTCAGGCTCAAAATATTAATAACACAGGCCAACAAATTTTTGGTCATCTCCCTTGATTGAACGAAAGTACATAAATACTAAAAATGAGACCTCCTGAATCCAATCTGGCCTTACTTTTTTCTGTGGCACATCCAGATTTTTTGATTTTTGATTTTTTGTGAAACGGTCACTTTATGATGAGTACAATTTTTAAATACGTTAGTATAGTATTTATATATTATATATTAAATAATCTATATTATATAGTATCGTTAGTATATTAGTTTAAAAGAAAATTAAAAAAATAATTTTTGTTCGTAATGATTAACAATAAAAATGGGCATTCAAATTATTTTCCTTCCATTCAATTCCTGTATGATCTCAAAACTGGTGAAAAGTAGTCAAAATGGTTAATTTCAAGTGAAGGCCTTAAACTTCTTGGATTTTTATGAAATCCTGCAAAAGAGACCAATTCCTATAGTCGAAACCTTGCAATCATGTTAAATTATGTATATTAGTTTAATCATTTTAACGACATAATACTTAGTGCAAATGAATAAAATTAATAAGCGCTTTTATTTTAAAAAATTGCTAGTTTTCCCATGGTTGCGGGATTTGAAATAAGAAAACTAAGACGGATTAAACATAGATAAACTTAAGTATATTATTTTACTATCCATGGTAGTTAAAAGTACTATCTGATTACATTGAAATTTTAAAACTGGTTCAAATTTTTTTTTGCCGTTTTCGTTTGTATCTTTGTTAGAATCCCTTTGAATCGTCAAAAGGTAAGCCATAGTATTTACCTTTGGTCCAGTTACGTAACTTTTCCCCACAATATGGCAAACAGTGTGACATGGTTTGTCTTGAATCCCCAAGGGTATTTCCAAAATAGCTTTATAAGCATATTGAATAAATTCGGTTATGTCTCGATGATCACGAACGAATTATAGTATCCACATATATAGCAAAAACTGTTTGAATCATTTTTGCACTTTGATCTTGGAGACATGATTTTGGAGAAAAATTATTTTTTTAAGACTGAGTAACTAATATACGTTATGAATCATTCGTTTAGGCTATTGAAAACACTCATGACAACCATAATCCAGAAGAAAGTATTAAGGGACTAAAATACAATATATATTTGTGTATTAAATCCCGAACAACATATGACGGCGGATTATTGTTGGACGATTCAAAGGGATTCTGACAAATTATACAAACGAAAAAGTGCAAAAAGAAATTTGAACCAGTTTAAATTTCAATGTAATCAGATAGTACAATAATATACTTAAGTTTATCTATGTTTAATAAGTCTTAGTTTCTATTTCAAATCCCGCAACCATTGTAAAGGCTGACCAAACTAGTGGGTTTTTAAAAATTAAAAGCGCTTATTAATTTTCATTCATTTGCTAATATATGTCGTTAAAATGATTAAACTAATAATACATTAATTTAACATGATTTGCAAGGGTTTCGACTATAGGAATATGGTCTCTTTTGCAGAATTCATAAAATCCAAGAAGTTATAGGCATCACTTTGAAATTAACCATTTTGACTACTTTTTCACCAGTTTTGAGATCATACCAGGACTTTGAATGGAAGGAAAATAATTTGAATGACCATATTTTATTTGTTAATTCATTACGAACAAAATTATTTTTTAATTTTCTTTTAAACTTATATACTAACGAAGAATCGTATTTAAAAATTGTACTCATCATAAGTGACCGTTTCCAAAAAATCAAAAATCAAAAATCTGGATGTGCCACAGAAAAAGTAAGGCCAGATTTGGATTCAGGAGGTCTCATTTTAGATCTCATAAGTACATTTCGTTCAATCAAGGGAGATTGACCAAATTTGTTGGCCTGTTGTATTATGGAGGGAGTTGTAATATACAGTCTTTTGAAATATTTTTTCGAAGTA
>CP045891.1:5204317-5226059 GCA_013387185.1 Caligus rogercresseyi
TATCCGGATGAACTTTGTTTTTTACAAAAGTTTTGTATCGATTCATTTTTTGACATCTATGTCCTATTGGTCTCTTGAGCCCTGATTCTTCCCTTTGCCTTGGCAGAAGCCTCAATCACCATTTTTCACAACAATCTCCTTAATACTCTGTATTAATATTGATACGGGAGTATGATGAAGTTCTTCACCTCTCAAGTAGCTTCAAGAGCGGATAATGGATGTCCTGAATATCCGTATGACCACTGATCTTGTCAACAAAAGTGAAAGCGTCCTGTGTCTTTTGGTCCTGACAGAGGGGTCCCCAATTTGGGTCTCCAAGCCTCTAGATTTTCCTTGCATCCTATAAAATATAATGTATTCACATAATAAACATCCTCAAATCGAAATTTAACAAAGAATGCTTATTTATATCCAGACGGATGCAATTCTATCGAACAATATGCAAAAAACAGTTATTTTCTCTTACACTTTCAAAATTAGGTGGTAACACAATGACAATTCATATACTTCAAGAATAGTAGCAAAATGCCTCGAAATTTAAAAATAATCAACTTCAAATTGGTGTAGGTTAAGGTTATTAGAATCAAAAATTAAATGAAGACTTGTCTTCTACAGTGCATGACTTGAATACCTCTTTTAGTCTATTTATTTTAAAAAATGAGTATGTCCGTCCTAATGTACTATAAAGTGCATCACCAAGTTTGTTGTTAAATCTATCATATGTGATCGAAACTATATGAACTTTCTTTATTAAGGAACATGTTACATACCTTATTTTCTTTGTTTACGTCTTAAAAACTTGTTTTATTTCATCATTTTGTCTTTACATTTATATGAACTCAGTTGATAGGAAATCTCCAAGTCCAGTATCGCATAAAACTAAACTATTTGTTAAATCATAAGGTCATCATGCACAAATAGCATATGATTCCACGCTCTAATGATATAATTTTTTTATATCAATACCTAAATATAACCATAAGACAATCAATCAAATAACACACTTGATTATATTATTTACATATGGCATCATCAAATACTTTGAGTTTTTATCATAAAGTTTTTTTCAATGTTAAATATGTAATAGTGAAGATATGCCACTAGGGATATCACGCTATCTTTTGGACATCGAATTCTGTAGGCTACATTATAGTTTATAATTATTCACCCAGCTACAACAACTATGACGTATTCCATTGGTCAAAAACCAAGCGTTTACGGGGCTTCCTCGGGTTACAAATGCTACATTTAAGGTAGTTTGAGGCCACAAATATACCAGCAATGGACATTCGGATCTTAGGACTCGCAATTATGGTTTTTTTGGCTTCAAACAAACTCGGGTTCTACGTATCAATATTATGACGTATTGGGATAAAATACTCTTCTAATGCCGAGTATCACAATTATGCCATATTGGCATTTCAAAATAAACGTCTCTGCGTCCTCGAGTTACACATGTCAAAGATACAATATACTTAGGTTCCAAATTTAGTGGGCCTTATTATGTGTTTATCCCTAGTTTTTTTTCCATCCATGTGTCGAAATGGAAGAAACAATAAAATGTCAAGAAACAAAACCGTCATATAATGATATTTATATTATTTATAATGTATAATCGTTTTGAGTACTGCATGATTTTTTTTCAAAAAATATTATGTATTTATGGAAACTTAAATATTTTATAAGAAATATATTGATGTCAAAGACTTCCTCATGAAATACTTTTCAAAAAGCTATATTCTTACAAATTCCCTTTTAAACATAAATATGTTTTTATCCTATTTGAAGTCATGTGTACATATGTGGGTGCCTTAAGGCAGTTTTCCTCCCTTTTATTTGCCCCGCTTTTCACATCTTGTAAATGCACAAAGACTCGGCATTGAGAGAATTTGTTTAACTAAAATAAAATTATTTTTTGGAAGTTCTTTGCTACTTTTTCATTTCGGTTATCTGTTTGTATTTCTCATCTACCCTTGTTAAGACTGCACATCTACCTGAATGGTGATCAATATTATTATTATTATTAAAGAATAAACAATCTTCTTTGTTATACATATAAATAAGTTACAACTTCATTACATTAATTTAGAATGAAGACTATTCTTTGTTGTCTGTTGTTAGTTATTTTTTGTGGTTTTATCTTAGAGAACACGGATAGAAGGTCTCTGATTCGACAATTGCGTAGCTAAAAGAGTTGTTTTAGCTACGCCAATTAACATTAATTGATAAAATAATATTTAAGAACAAAACTATTTCTATTTTTTAAGGTATTCTTAAGCAGAATTTTATGCATTTCTCATGCGTTCGAACAAATGGGCAAAGCTTTATCACACTCCCGTTGAGACGCTTCCAAAAGATGGTGTAATATATACATTTTAACAATATCTTTTGGCGGTGGAAATCGTTGGTTGTGGATTTTTTTTCTTGGTTTTAAGGAAGAAAAAGAAGTCAGTGGGTACCAATTGACTCTATGGTCGGTCAAAATGGTTAGATCCTTATGTTTGAGAGGTCGCATTGCCATTCTAAGTGATTATTTGTCTTCCATAGTCCTTTTTTCGAATTGGTTTTGGCGACTTTCAAGCAAAAAAAGTTGTGCTGCAACCCTCAGAATTGACCGTCTAACAATATTCAAGTCGAACGGTCGCCACAAGAACAGTTTTGCCAAAGAAACAGGCAATCATTTGTTTACTACTGTTTCTTTCATTCAAAAAAATCATTGGACTCTACTGGTTTTCAAAAATCAGCAAAATCAATTGTTATTATATTGTACGGTATTATTTTATTAACATCTTTTGAAGCATTTCGATATGATTCTGCTTTTGAGCAGATGTCAAATTGTGCAGGATAAAACGAGAAAAAATATTTTTAATGAATGTTCTTCGAAGAAATAATCCAGAATGTATTTATCGAGACGATCTTGAGTTGTCATTTAGACGAAAAAGTTGAGGCTCTTTAGGAACATTTGTTATAAAAAACTTCATTTCTTAATATAAAATATTTTTATAGTACATTCTATCTATACAACGTATGCCATATATCCCAATATGTTCATCTCATCGTGATTACTCTTCTATATCAGATTACCTTATACATTATTTTCTCTCAATATGGACTAACAACATCATATAAGATTTATTCTTTAAAATGTTTTTCCCTAATACTACATATCCAATATTATATATTTAGCTCCAAATACACACCTGCTCTCACTTCATTCCTATCAAATGCTTTCTAAATTGAGTCAATTATTAGCTTTTTCCTCTTCTCAAAGAGAATAATAATTCTCTCAGGATTCCAGCATGTGTTTCTAAAGGAATTTTTAGCAAGTTTTTTTTCTTATTATTATATATATAATCACGGCTGACCCTTGTACATGCTAATAAATAAAGAAATTCCCTCACGTTTTCGATTTATCTTTTATAGGGACACTTCACTACTAAAACTTAACTATGATTGGAAAGTATCCCATTTTACGTTGGTATATATAATATAAACTCCCTTGGAGCAGCCTTCGTATACTTTAATATATTTAACATTATAGTATTGAAACTTATCTTTCCATCCACGGTAGATCAAACATTGCCTTATATGGCCGGGACAAAATTTCGATTATGTACCTTAGAGATTGACCATCCAAAGCTAAAAATTATATTTTACACTTTTTACAGGGTTATAGTGTTTATTAATGTGAAATATGTACAACTGTACGGTCATGACTCTTATAGGCTTAAGGTTTTAAAAGTCAATCGGACCATACAGATCTCCTCTCCTTAGTCCTTTGTATATGTATAATTAATCATTAATAAATCAGTCCTCGTCAAGACCTTACATGGTTTGTTGCTCCCAGTGTTTGTAGAATGTGACCGACTTATTCCATGCGTCAGTATATCGGAATAAAGTGCGCCCTGGCACGATATTTGAAGAAAATTTGTCGAATAGTGTAGCGTTTTTTAGGCCAAGAAATCCTCCTTAGCCTCCAATCTCCCAAAATTTAGTATGATGCCTTTAACTCCACCAATTAAATAAATTAAATACAGTTATTTCATCTAAATATGTTTTATACTTATGTATGTTATTTAAATGCAAAAGACTTTCATTAATATATGATTTATATCGTCATGTTGAAACCACATCCAGCTTGTAAGTCCATATCTTCCTATTCATACCCTCAAAAATTGGTTATTATGGCACCATTCAAAGTAACCTAAGGATTGTCATTGTCGACGAAAAATTACGGGCCAATGACATCGCCAGCATGGAATCCACACAAAGCAGTATCTTTTCAGGATATAATGGTGCCTCAAGAAGCATGTGTGGTTTTTTTTTTCGTCGGCTCACTAATGCATCTTGAGCTATTAAGAAAGCCATTGAGTCAAAAAAATCCTCGTTCACTAAAATGATTTTACGCTAAAAATCAGGATCCTTTTTCAATTTACCTTCAGCAAATGTTACGAATTCCCGACGTTTGAAGGGGTCCAGGGGTTTCAGTTCTATTGTCAACTTGATCTTATACGGGTGTATAATTTCGCACAATTCGCCACAAGGATGCCCAACAATTGAGAACGGGGCGTAAGAAACAAATTAAGGTCATCTTGAATTGCGATAGCAAGATTTTTACACTTTACTGTCACAAGAATTTTGGTAGCGACTACTTTGACTCTTTTTTTGCCCAACGTTGAAATGTTGATTATTCAGGTTGATTACTTTGATCATAAGTTAGTGTTAACTCTCTTAAGGTTTGGATCAAAGACACTTAAATATATTTTTTAGTTTATTGATGTTTCGTCTAAATTTATATATATATATGTACATATATAAACATTTTAATAATTTGCAAGCATTTTTCGAGTGTGTATTTCTTCATGATAAAACTCCAATTAGCTATTAGCTATTTAAAGAAACGATAGCAGCTATGGCTTCGTTCTCGAAACCTATCCACGCAAAGTGTGAGCCTTCCTTTTGAGAAAATGCTTGACATATAATCCACAATAATACTTATGCAAAATGCCTGTCCTTTTTATCGAATATGATAGGATTACCAAAGTCTTTAATTACATTATAACAATATATTTGATTAAATAAGTATTCCCTAAATAGTAAATTAAACAATGACTCAGATGGGGTAATTGTGAAAATGGCAGCAATACATTAAAAATGATAAGAGTACTAGTAGACCAAGAACAATGAAATAATGCATAATGAATTGAAATACAACATAAACCTAGTTAAATGTCCAGTGATGTTAAAATATTAATAAATATATTTAAAGAAAACACTCCACATTTTCCTCTCGATTCAACATATACCATATATTTGACAAATATAAACGCTTATGAGTGTATGGTGGAGGTTTTTTAAGAGTAAATGTATTTTTGATATAAAAGTATTTTAAACATCTTTTAAAAACATTAAAATGCGACACATGACATTCCAAAGAAACTTTTTTAAAGTCTGCCTCACCAAAGTTATCAAAAGCGTTCGCTTAGAGACAAACTTTTTTCTTTACAATAGCTTTCCAGCAAGTATTTTTATACTTAAGTATGGGCGTTATTGGCTTTTTGTGTAGAGAACCATCAATTAGTTTCTTGAAAATGGTTATTTTTTCTTACATGTCATCCACATAATTAAAAATAACTTCCAAAAAGGGTAAAAAAGAAAGTAATAATTATTGTGTCAACTTTCAAAATATATTTTATTGTAACGCATCATATAAAATAGATTGGCCATATTATAAGCTATACCAAGAACTGAAAAGTAGTTTTGGAACTAAGTTGGAGAAATGGCTTTTTATACTTGCGTTTAGAAGTATATCAAATATTTTGGAGTATATATTTAGATGTAAACACGAATTTTTGTCTCGTAAAATTGTGTATTTCAGTTATCCCTTCAATTTTAGTGCAATTGTAATTCTTTATTTTATGTAGCCTATGGCTATTGTTTATCTGTATATATCTAGGTATTGAATATAGAAGCGTTTTGCCAAATAGATATCCGATTACATATTTTTATTTTAAACAAGTAGAGGTTTAAATAGATTCTACCTACTTTTGTATTATAGATCTTTCTGATGAATGTTCCCTTTGTGTAATGTGTTGATATTTTAATGGAATTACTAAATAAGTTGTATTCATACTAAAAAAGAGGTTTAATTAGATTCTCCCTACTTTTGTATTATAGCTCTTTCTAATGGGTATGTCTCTTTCTGCTGCGATTTTAATGTACGAGGTTGTTTCGGATAATGATGCGAATCAGTTTATATCTTGCAAAATATTGCATCAATCTTCTAAATCATAGGCTTAAATTAAAGCTCAGACAAATTGGATTGATTTCTTTCTTATGTATCAAAACCGGCTTAGAACTTTGTTTTTTAAGAAAATCAAGCTTTTGTTTTTGTTATTTCGTAACATTGGGTCAAATTTTCTCAAAAAGAGAAATGTTGCGCATCCACAAGTTTGTCGAGGACCTCGCCAAGGCCAGGAAGACTCCCAAGGAGATCAAGACCATGGTCGACACGGCCTTTGAGGTCAACAGTATCTCCCAAAGCCAAATCTACCGCATTTCAGCATTAGTTAAGGTCGGGAAGGACTCTTCAGACAAGAAGAGCACGAACGGGAGGAGGAAGGTCCGTACCGAGACTTTATTGAGGCTGTGAGGGTGTACGTGGAGGCCGACCGTCGGGTGACAATGGAGGAACTGGCTATCAAGTTCGAGACGTCGATCAACACCATTTTCCACGTCCTCCATGACGATCTTGGGCTCTCAATCAAGTCAGCAAGATGGATCCCCAAGATGCTCACAGAGGATCACAAATGAAGAGAGTGAGGTGCGCACAAGCCTTCTTGAAACTCAATTTTGAGCTCGGATTGGGGTTTCTGGACAAGATTGTGACAATGGATGAAACCTCTGTGTCTTTCTTCACTCCTGAGTCCAAACGAGGGTCATCTCAATGGCTCCAGAAGGGCTCCAACCCGCCCCTGAAGTTCAACCGTCAAGAATCAAGGAAGAAACAGATGATTCTCAGCTTCTTCGACAACTGCGGCGTGATCTTCCAGCACTATCTCCCGATGAGGACCTCCGTCACCGCGGCCGTGTTCAAGGATGTCATGAACATTTTTTTAAAGAAATTCAAGGAGAAGCGACCTGAAATGGCCAAAAGAGACTGGTACTTCCACTTCGACAATGCTCCGTGCCACACGGCAAATAGCACGAAGGAGTTCTTAGCCAAGAAGGGGATCAAGGTCATCGATCATCCACCCTTCTCTCCTGACCTTGTCCTCGCAGACTTCTTCTACTTCCCCGTCATGAAGAAGATGCTCGAGGGCGTGGAGATCGTCGACAAGAGCGTCCAGAAGGAGTGGACCCGGGTCGGGAGGGCCATCCCGGAAGACAGGTTTCGTGAGGCCTTCAGGAAGTGGGTTGAGAGGTGGGAGTAAATGTTCGAATCGGCGGAAGTCATGTGGAAAAGATTTGTTAAAGTTGTTTTTGTTATAATTGAAATTATATTTTATGATTATTTTTTTCCGCATATTTATCCGAAACAGCCTCGTAATTACAGATATTAAAGTTGTATTGCATACAAAAAATAGATTATTAAATAGATTTTTCTTACTTTTGTATGTGGCTCTTATAGCATTTTTTTTGTAAATTTAAGTTATTTTGTTTACTAAAGCTTAAAAATTAATGTATATTATTTAGTTTATTTATCAGTGTTAATCAGATGCACCGGGGTTGTGGGCCAATGCCTCCATTTATTTCCCTTCTACTACATTATTCTTAAAACTGAATCAAAGGGCTCTAGTTTTTTTATGCTAAATGGTTCAATAGAATTTCATCCGACTAGAATAAGCATTATAACATTAAAATGAGTCTATCGATCATTGAATCTTATCAATTCGGATGATCGAAATTGCCCCTCCCTCCCTCTCTCTCTCTCTCTCTCTCTCTCTCTCTCTCTCTCTCTCTATATATATATATATATATATATATAAAGAAAATATTTGTTACCTATCCATCAGAGCTCAAAATGTAATCAATATGTTATAATTTCAAAATGTCATCTAAGTATAAGATGGATGACAGTGAAGTATACTTATAAAGGCTCCAAAAATCCACCCTTCATTATTCAATATAATATATCAAATCCTCGTGAAAGCATCATCATTGTCCCATTCCTTCATCTTGTGAGTATCCAAATAAGGAATCCCCCCTTCTTCATTTTGTACTTAACCTTGTTCTAATAAAAAAGCTCCTGACCTTGGTCTCATAACTCACACCACACACAAAAAACATACAGAAAAAGGTTTATTTATTTATCTCCCTACTATAATTCAAGTATACACATAGTTGGTTTTTAAAAGGAAGAGAATGAGCCAAGAACATCCTAGTTTAATCGGATTATCGTCTTTTGTGGAAGACACAAAAGATAAAATAAATAATTGCTGGCTAATGGTTTTTAAGTCAATTCTTATAGGAGAGAGAAAGAGAGTCCTGTTTACCATAATTTAATAATAATAATAATGCTAGATCTTAAAATGCTGAGGAGTTGTTGATTCATTAGATATTAATTATTTCAAGGTTGGTTATATTTGATTTGTGATTACCAAAATATTCATATCTTATAATATGAGTATAGAGAAGTAATGAACGTCGACAAAAAAGGTGTTACTCATCGACCTACGTATACAATAACTGGAAACAGAGAAGATAAATTCTGTACACTTACAAAGCTCTTCTTCTATGACTAAGAGGTTTGTCCGTTTCGTGCAAAATAAGTTTTTTTTTTTCGTGTATTTCAGTTCTTTAATAAAAGTCGAAGTAGTTGCGTACAACATACATAATAAGACATTATAGTCTTAAAGTAATACAACGACAAAAGAACAAACCAAATAGAACAAACTAGAATAAATAATACAATGATATCACAATGGTAAAACAGACTTAGGTAAATAGCAAACTACAATTAACATTACAATAATGAAAGGTTAGCGTTGAATTAAAAGACTAAAACAGACATAAAAATTAATATAGCTAATAAATTTTAATAACTTCTTAATTATCTTAAAATGGCTGAGAGACTTGGTTGGGAAATATTTGATTTCCCTCGAAGCGAGTGTCCACGAGTTGTCGGTACGGAGGGGATTTTGAGAGTGAGAGCTCCATATCTGGCGGCGGCTGCGAGGATAATTCCACGGAGATCTTGGGGACTTAAAACTCATTTGAAGTTAGTTTTGCTCGCAATATTTGCCTTAGCATTTAAAACTGCAAAATCGATTTGCCTTAGAGACGTTTGATCTATTATGTTTGGACATTCCAAAGAGGACCACAGCTTTATTATGCCTTCATTGGCATTGCTCATTCCTTTTACGTTTATTGCAATTAGTCTTTTTAGAATAGATATAACTGGGCAATCTACAAATGCATGTATGGTATTATTATATAATTTGCCACAGTCTTTACAATGTGAGTTAAATACAATGCAATTAGAGGCCACTTGCAGCTGGCCGTAAATTTCTCTCCCGTCATGTATTCCCTTCATAGAACATTCAATTCTTAGCCTCCAGTTACTCGGTAGTTCCAGAGCTTTAACAAAAAACATCTGTTATTCGTTGTGCTTCCTCACGAACACTCGGAATTTGACATTTTTAAATGCCACGGACAAGGAGTTAGGTGCATATTAGCGGCTCTGAAGAGGGGATATTTAAATCTCCTTCATTGAACGGATGAATAAGCTGAGATGATGAACTGAAAATAAGTTGTCTTGAAAAAAGGAAATCCTATAATAAATTCCAGTGACGTCACTCTATGTTATGTTTCTTAAAAAGTAGTCCCTTAAAACGACGTCACTGGATGGTAAACCTTTGGTCATTTCTCCCTTTTTCTATTCTTTAAGCAAGGAATACTAAAATCGCAATGGACTCTTTACCTAAGTAGGTACTTACTTTATGTAGTTATTTATTCTTAAGTGAAACGTGGTGTATTTGGAAGTCAATTGTTTTTTTTTCGATATTATTATCAATTAAGTGTAAATTGTCTCAGATTAGTTGAAGTTTTATATTGAATATTTTAAGTCAATAAGAATACAAAATACTTTAATAGAAAAAATATATATATATAAACATTAACATATGTCATAAATAAGTTGAATTTATATGCCCTGCTTACGTATTTATTTCCCGGCGCGTGAAAAAAGTCGTCCTTCCGTATAGTTTATAGTATTCCTTGCCTTAAGACTTGGTATTCAGTATTCGACACCTCAAGGAATAATATTTATTATTATTATTTCCTTCCTTCATTTTGTTTTTTCAGCTGCTGACTCGGACATTGATCTTCCCGTTTTTATTCGGTCTACTATGGATCCAGTTATTAGTTAGGTCGGTTGGTAATCAAAATATCTTATTATAAAGACAATTATTTGTTAGTATTTATATATTTCCTTCATTTGATAATTTGTCTACTATTACTACATATTTTTAGTGAGGAGTAACGAGATATCTTTTGAAAAGATACAGAAGAGTAATGGTGTATTTATGTCCTATATCCACTCAAAAAATGAAGGACTTTAAACTCATTTTTTTAAATTATTTCAGATATATATCTATATCTATATAAAGGGTGATTGAAGCAGAGGACATTTTTGTTCGCAAAACAGCTTCGGTATAAAAAATTATGATGTTCTGGACACATTTATTTTATTTTTAAATCCAGCGTACGAAACAATTAAATATCCAAACTGAACACCATATAATTAACCTCCAACGATCTCTTAACAAATTATCAAAAAGTTATGTACAAAAATACAAAGCTTACTTTGTCCCAATTTGAGCGCTCAATGTTTATGAATTGACGTCTTATTCAAGGTATCCGAGTCATTAGTAACATCGTCAGTATCATTAATAAGATGTTTTCTCACACTTCCACAGACGCCAATGTTACTCGCCTTAGAACTCCCTCAACATAAAATAAGAGTGTACGGTAATGTTTGCTTAATGTATCTATCAATGATTTTAAGCATTAATGAAGGTTATCGGAATGCCTCCAAGCAATGAATCATTCATTCCTGATCTCTTGGAATGTTGTCTTCATCTGACTCATGTTAGTTTTCATGTTTCGGTATTCTAGTGCAGTCATTATCCCTTTTAACAATGGCTTTAGTGAATAGAAAACTTCACTTGACGCCCGAGACAAGAAAAGCAACACATGTTAGGAGTTAAGTTCCATTTTTTGTGCCTGAAAGATAGAAATATAGCATGGGTTTGAAATTATAATGTGAATTTAATTTTATATATGAATATTTATTCATGTAATTTATAATACAATATTTTAGGTTCTTTTATTTTACATAAAATATTATGTTGAATAAAAACATTACGATTTATTTTATATAAGAAACCATTAAACACATCGAAGACAGGGGAATCTTCAAGAGAGAGTATGGTTAAATGTTTATGTAGACGGTATTCTTTAAATGATGTTGTTCATAGTGTATGATGATTCAATTGTTTGATTCATTTTTAGCTACTAGACCTTCCATATGTAAAACCTTGATTAAATCCCATAGGTATTGATCCAAGTGAAACAAAAACTTGGGTCATACTTAGTTTATATTTTTATAAAACATTATCCCAAATTTTGGATCATGTGCCGTTCTTCTTTGTTCTAGATGACATACATTAAGCTCTGTGCATTTTTGGGAGAAGGAGCCCCAAGTTGCCATTGACAAACTGATTTGATACTGACGTTCCTCCCACGAGTTTCTTTTATTATTCTTGATTTCTACATATTTGTAGACCATTTCCTTCCAATAATCTCCAAAAAAAATCTCAGAGAGTTTCTCCAACAGAGTCCGGCACGCTCTTTACTGAAGCAAAGTATGATCCACAGTGTTGAAGGTGTTGGAGAACCATATCAGGATTTACTCATATGTACACGATGACCTCAATCCTATCCTGGCTGGAATTTAACTTTGGAGACCGAGTTATCAGTTTTAAGAGAGATGTTGATTGAGCACCCAAGAATCCGAGTCTATGTCCTCCATTTTTGTCATTGATACTATTTGAGACGTCCCTGGTTGCTTGGAGGCTTCTCAATTGCTGATTTGGTGTTCTTCACGGTGATACTCTCAGTTCTAAATTCTGCTTTTGAGCTGATCTTTTCACATTTGATCTGACGCATGAAAGGGAACTTTTTAAGGAACCCGTCTATTTTAACAGTCAAAATCAACACCATGCATTCCTTGTCGGAGTGACCAGCGGGAGTACCGGGACTATTCCCGCTGAGCCGCTGGCTGATAAGATACACGGTGTACACAACATCATTTTGTTCGCCATATATGAGCAATATATCTAATGAATGTACGCCATTCATGCCTATTAAAGGATATTTGTATTATGATTTGATTTAATAAATAAATATTCAAATATTTATAGCTCATTATTATTAATGGTTAGTACTCCTCCTTAACCTTGTTAATAATCAAAAATATGCAGTTCATTCGCTTTGCCCATAAAGCAAAAATAATAATTTATGTACGTTGATTGAATGTGCTCATTTGGATACAAAGAGTAATGATGATATATAGTTGAAAGCACCTTATGTATGTTTAAAAACACAACATAGGCAAAACACAGGTAAGAGGAAGAAAAAAAGACTATTTTCAAAAGAATAATTTAACTCTCACGCCCATAGAATATTAAGAGATTCAAACTTTGCTATAAAATGTATAATTTGCTTTTCAGAGATGGAAATTACATACATACATACTACAACATATATGAATTCTTTATGCAAAGGAAACGTGTTCAATCCCTAAAGAGTATGCTTAGAGAAAAAAGAGGAAGTAATTCCTTTATAAGTATTTGCACCACACGAGGGGGTCTGAGCAAAACTCGTCGTCAGGGAATCTGCAATACCTTTTTAGGTATATACGAATATATTTAAATGATCATTCAATCGGATAAGTGTAATGTGATATATATATATAATATATATTACGCGCAGTCTATCAAACCAGGAAGTGTGAATTGAGCAATGGGAGATCTCTTAAAATTGAAGGCTAAATCATTATGTATATCCTAAAACAAACAAAAATACCATGTTCTGTTTTTTTATCATTAAGTTTATAATAATAGCTTGTTGTCTCATCCGATAAGGTTTATTTGAGATTTGGTTCGGTAAAACCCAACAACTCAGCACTATTTAAAAGGCACTCATGACATTCTATGATTAACAAACATTCGCTATAATTAGTTTCCTCGGCTTCCTTCATGTCCAGTATTTTCCAAACATGTATCATATCTATAATTAGTGTGTCCAATTGATTCCATGTCTATGAAGAACGCCCTTCAATTCAAATGGATTAAGGATTATAATCTTCTTTAAGTTTTTTTTGTGTATACATATCGCCTGGTCTGGTGTCGAAAAAGTTGTTGAGCCATTTTTGAGGTGATCTTCGTTGTCGATGACAACATCCTTATTTTGTTGATAAAGAGCGGAAAATGTAATAATCCGATTGCACAGGTCCAAGAGAGTATGGCGAATGCTCAAAAAAAAACCACTCGAGCTCATGAAGAGCAGCTGGGCAGCATAGAGCTCTTTGTGGACTGTGGCGTTTCTTTCGAGCATTTCCCAGTGCACCATACCCTACCAGTCCGACCAAACGCAGATCATTTTCTTTTTTGGGTGGAGATCCTGCTTGACTCTCGGCTTCGGCGTTCCTCCTGGGGCCCCCCGTCCTTTTTTACTCCATATTTATGTATAGGCACCATTTCTCATATCCCGTGATGATTCGGTACAAATCGATGTTATGACTGCGTACGGTTCGATGGCGAACGAGGTGTTGAGTCACAATTTGAAGGCGTTTTTTTTTGGTATCTTCGTTGAGCTAGTGAGTCACCCAACCTCCGAGTTTTCGACAAATCCAATCGAATTAAGGTGACGGAGTATTGTCGTATGAGTGCACATTTCAATTTTTCGACCAACTCACGAACTTGTTTGGCGATCATCTTCCCTTCCAATAGTGCCTTCAGATGCTCTTCGTCGAAAACGTCAGGTCTTCCGCTTGTAGGCGTGTTCGCTGAGGACAAATCGCCGTTTTGACCTTAGCAAACTATTTTTGTACCGAACATTCACCTGAGACACCTTCTCCCCAAGATTGTATGTATATGTCCCGAGCGGCTTCGGCAGCTTTTGGTCCTTGATGAAAAGCGAAAAAAAGCAGTGTCGAAACTGATGATATTTGCCTACTGGATATTCCATATATAAGCCTGAAAAATAACCGCAAACCAAAACACAAATTTTTAGAGAAGAGAAAGAGCTTTCGAATGTATATTGACACTTTACCAAAGAAAAAATAAATCGTTATGAGACAATAGAAAATATAAAAACTCTACGAACTTAGTTTCCAACCCAATAATTTCTTAACATAATCAATCCTATCTCTTATAAAGAGTATTAAAGATATTAGAGGAACTTTGAATGAAGTTGAATGCAAACTTACTCATTGATATGGATCAATGATGTATCTAAAAACGAAGGAGTATCTCCTTCGATACTATGTACTCAATTATTATGATAAAGTTAATTAACCATGAAGTAAAAAATTATTAAGGATGGGAATGTACGTGTTATGATTAAAGTTGAATAAGAAATGAATATCTCATGGAAAATAATTTTTATTTTTAATTAGGGAAAATATTTTAATATGGGTATCATTAAGGGCATTTAAATGGTCGATTATATCATTTTGCATCGTTAAATACGTGTTTTATCGTTTATTATGTGTTATTATAAAATATAACTTTTTGGAGTAGCCGTTATAAACATTTAATAAATCTAAAAAGTGATGTTATATAACATACTAGTGGATGTGTCCCGGCGCTGTCCAGGATTTTTCAACTTGAAAATAGTGTTTGGAATATGAATAATTCCAATGATGTCATCACATTGATTTTCATATTAAAATCAGTTTTTTTGTTTATTAAAAAGTTGTTATTTTCCGCAAACTTAAATGGGGGAGAAGAAATAACTTATTTTTAAGTAATCATAGGAAAAACGAATTTTCCGTTAAACACCCTCAAAAACAAAACAGATCTTATACCTCAAAATCATCCACAGAAAATTGAGTCAAAATCTAACTTGGCAATTTTAAAAAATTGTCAAAAAACGTTTTGCTAAAAAAATAAGCATGGTAATGATGAATTTTCCGGGAGTTTACAACCCCATTAAAAAATAGGAAAATTTTGACAAGACCTAATGAATTGTTTGGGAGATATAGGGAAACGAACGAACGGACGGAATTATTTTTTATTGTATAGATATAATAATTGCACAGTGCGTTAAGGCGTGTTCAGTTTTCAATGTTGAGGTTGCAGGTTCGCCTCCCACGAGAGGGGAAGGTCAATTTTGGTTCACTCATTGAAAAGATCCTAGGCTCGATAGATTTATTCAATGCTATAATGCTTATTCACAAATCCACACAGATCAATTACATCGAATCGAATATGCAAAAAAAAATGGATGAAAGCAGAAAATAAAAATAAATGCAACAACGCTTTTAAAGAAGAATGATTCATCAAAATTTGTTCGGTGAACGCTTCTAACAGCTCATAACAGGCGATAAATATCATGAAAATTTATTAATAATGTTGAAAAATTTGCTCATATAAAATGTATTGATCTTTGCAGATGTTTACTGTGTAGCACCTGAATTATTCCACGACCACTCTTTAACCGACTTCATCTGTCGTCAGTTATATTTTCGAGAAATGCAAAAAACAGTTTTGAATGACGTCATTATCATTAACTGACCTACCTTAATATAACAGTCCCTTCCATCAAGCTCGCTGAACTTGAACAAATAAGTAGACACTTCACGAGACTGGGCTTTACCCATGATATGAAATATTCTCATTCACTTAGGATAATTAGGATGAAGACGTCAAATTTATTTGCATAATCACCCTACTCATGTAACTTAGAGCTCTATCAAGGCTTTTTAAATGTCTACCATTGTTAAATGGGGCATTTCGTTATGCAGTCCCCTTAGCTAGAAAAGGTTCCTTCATTAAAGCATTAACAATGAGATATTCAATACTAACTATTGGGAGCCTGAATATAGTTAATAATATAATTTATAGTTATCCCAAATCGTCGATGCAACCAGGAAGGAGAGATACACGAGGGGTTCAAAGGTCAATATATTTCACTAAGTGTAAGCACGTTGAAGAACAAAGAAGAAGTGAGAAAGAAGAGGGAAGGAAGGGTGAGCACATGGATATATTCAGGGGTGCCATAAGATCATACGAGTGACCGGGGCCAACATATATACATAACACTAACAGATATAAATTATTTTATATCATATGCTTAAATAATATACTTTTCAACATTAATTTCAAAATAAGTCTAATTATAATTATTTCATTTTGTTGCGGTAACATGTTTTCATTGTAAATACAGGTTACAAATGGTGGTGTTTTTATTTATCAAAGACTAAACAACATCAATAATTTTTCTACTTTATAATCTACCTGATTAGGGGGAATGTATTATTAATTAGTGTGAGTTCATTCCGTCTTTCAAACCCTGATGTGTAATTAGGGAAAATGAATGAAAAGATGCATTTCCGTCTAAGAGGTGTTCTTAAAAACTCTCTCGAGGGATTGGCAAATACCTCTTTGCATCAGTTTATCATTTATCAAACATTAAACTTATACATTCTCGTTTCAAAAGCATAAAAGTAAGTAAATTAGAACCAAAAGATTCAACATTCCTCTAGTTGAAGGCCTGCTAAGCTTATGATTTCGTTGATATCCCAATCAAAATGTTTTCATTGATCCACCTTCCAAATAACATTAGAGCAAATTAAATTTGCAACTGTCAATGGTGCTATTTTGAAGTACTCGCGAAGTACTTAAATTGTATTTTTGTTTTATTGTATCGTAAAAGCAGTTCAGAAGCGGAGCCATTTGATTTAAAGAAATATTAATCATACTCCTATGAAGGAGTTATCATCTTTTAAAGTATAATATGGGTACACTTTTGTCAGCATTTTATAGAACTTATAGCGCCCCTAAAAGTTCCCAGCTTCTTAAAATTTAGATCAAGGAGTTGCTTTTAACGTTAAATAAGATTACATTAAAAATAAAAATCAGTTATGTTCAAGCAGTGTATCCAGTGACATGGAAATAAATTATTTGCATATCATCCTTGAAGCAACGACGCGTTACTCGGCTCTCTCGATTAAAATTCCTTTCATGGGATCTCCGTCTTGGAAAATGGGAAGGGGACATTATTTGATTTGTACCATCTTCTTCAGCATTATATGTACGTGAAAGTTTTGAAGAGGGTTCTTAGGATTTATCGATAATTTTTAAAGCATAAATACGGTTGCTTCGTTCATGTGACAAAGGTAACTTGACAGTAATTATGCTTTAAAATGTTCATTTATGTTATTTATTTTAACACAGCTTTCGAAATATTTTTATAAGTTATTATGATTTTATCATACTTTATATTTAACTCTGTTATATTTTATCAGATGAAGAAACAATAAAAACTATAAAAGCAATACCGTATTGGTTAACGGTACTGTTTAACTTATTTATATCAAATTTAAAGGTCTATTAGATTAGGGGGGAATTTGTTTTCTTTATTTATTTATTTCCTTTTTTTCTTCTTCACCATCAATAAACACCTCTTTTTATTTTGGTTGTGTGTGAGAGAGACTATTAACACTTTGAAAAGCAAAATAAGAGAGGTTTTACCCACTTCTCTGGGCACATAACATACTCCTTTAAGCCTCTCTCGTTTTTCATACTTAAAAACACCCAGCCTCATCATCACGTACAAGTGTAAAACACATAAAAAGCAAATTTGATTAGATTTACAAATGTCAATAACAATAATAATAATAATAATCATTCTACCATCTGCAGTCATTTATTTAAAAAGATTGAATGAGGGGATAAATAAACATAGGTAGATATATAATGTTAATATGTTTGTGAGATTTTCCTATTCAATATAGGTTTTTGATTTTTACCCTTCAAATCATTTTTGATAAACTAATTATGGCAATCAAACAAGCACTTATCTGGGACCGCAATAAAAATATAATGACTTGAAGCCAATAAGATTCACCTTTTCAAAATATGAATTTACACATTATGGTGCACCACAAATACTGAGCCTGACACAAAAATATTCATGATTTTTATCACATTCATAAAAAAACACTTCTATATATAAGAAATAATATTCCCTTTGGCTGCGGTGGCGTTGCGACAGTGCGCCTGAAGCCTCTTGCAGCACTTCAAACGTCTTTTGCATACATTCTTCATCACCTGATGTATGGCAGTTGCGACTGGCCCTCCAAACTAGTGATTCCGGTGCAGGTGCTTCACTTCAGGAACAGGAAATAGTTACAAAGGCTTAGGTCTGTCTTTTAGGAGTTCCGTTTAGTTAGGCCCACGTCCCTTCGGATCAAACATAGTGCTTGAAGTAAAACTTGCTTTGGTTTGTGGTGAGCCCCATTTGGATCATCCTCTTCCTCGCCGGCAGCTTCACATGGGAACCAGGCCTCAGTGCTGTCTACCCCGACCTATCTTTTGCGCCTCTGAGGCGCAGTAAAGCCAGTATTCGTCTTAGACTAACATATGAGATCCTAGATAAACCTCCCGGCGATCTTAACATCAAGAGGTTGATTTCTTAGAGCTGCTGTGGGACGAGGCAACGGAGGACGATAATGAGCCCAAAAATAATAAACATATTATTTTTGTTTTGCTTTTAAGTACAACTTGATCAAATATGCGCCATATTCGTATGTTGATGTATTATATATTTTTATGTTGACTTACTTATATTTCTCTTTATCTAATAATTATTCAACGTAAAGGACAAACTGTAATCCTAACATATGCATCCAAATGGATTAAATTTCATCGAACCATATAGTTACAAAAAAAAATGAATAAAGTAACATTATAACAATTAACTGGGGATTTTTCCCCCACATTGGTAATATTGGAAAAGAAACAACTGCTGTCGTTATTTAGGGGAGAAGCGCAACATATTAAACAAAGGAGGAGGAATCCTTCATATCCCCTTTGGCGGAAAGACTTAGACAACACCCTTCACATATGAATGAAAGAGAAAAAAGTAGTTGCAAAATGCAATCCTGACTATTGATTATAACCAATGCAAACGTGAAAGTTTCAAATGGACGTTGTAAATTATATGTTGTCTTCCATTTATTAACAAAAAAATAGTAGAAGCTATAGAGTGCGTCCGTGAAGTACATACCTTTTAGATAAAACGAGATATTTGGTTAATAGGCTGGTGCATCTGGAGAGCAACTCATTTTTCGATTTTGAATTACACTGTTTGAGTTCTTCGAACCGCAAACATTAAAGTCATTTCTCTTTGTTTGAGATACTGAACGTTCTTTTTCAACTAAAAAACACATTTGTTAAAGAGATTCTGCGTCCTTTTTAGAACTGTTTTTACTCGACGAGATGATAACTCTTTTTGTACGATTAATAATGCCGTCATCAAAACGGTATTTAGAACCAATTTTTAAAAGACAATTCGTCATAGATTGCGCACTGTCCGAGTCAGACCATTTGTATTCAATAAATATTGTTTTGACGTTTTGGCATTATTTTTGAATATTTTGTTGTTGTATTTTATGTTTTGAAAGGCGACTCAGGCGAGGAATAATTTTAGATTACAATGTTTATTTATGTTTTAGAACTCATTCCTTCCCCTAAATATTTTATTATAATATGTTGTATTGCATATCTTTTATCATAATATATTTTAAACCTCAATAAAATAATAATAATAGTAAAATATATAAAATATAAGCCTATAAGGTTAGATTGAATCGTGAAAAATATTATACAAATAATGAATAGTGTTGTAATTGGACAATTTGTCTCAGAATCTTAATTTAGAGGTTTATTTACAATTGATATGAACAAATATATCTATTTTATTAATATATCCAACATTAAAACCCTCAAGTGGTGTAAAGCAGACTGTTTTTATGTTTTAATCATTAAGAAAAACTATCCTATGCACTTAGGAGAAAGATTTATTTATGTCTTCAGCTAGAAAGCCCTTTCCAGGCATTTTTCACTATTATATGATGTCATAAATTTAATACAAAGAAGGAGATAGGAGTGCAAATAAATTTTTCAATACTTAAAATGTAAAATATGAGCACAGAGGAGCTACTAAGTATATGAATGCTTTCATATTTATATGGTAAAAGCGTATTAAAACAAATGAAAATTGGATATACGAGTTATTTTTATGTATGGTTTAAACTTATCAAATGTAGTACTTACAAACAAATGCATTCAAAAATACATGTGTGCCTTACTTTCAAAGAAGTATAATAAGCTTATATTAATTTCTCTTAATAATTATAAATTTTTTTAGGTTGTCATATTCGAAGTACAAAAAATAAATTAATAAATATAGAGGTTATCTCTATCTTAAGAACTTTTATAAAAATCAAGGTTCCTGGAATGAAAAATGCTCACAAATATATAATTCAAGCCATTCTTCTGTTTAGTTTGCCGGCAGAAAAAAAAGCAATCATTGGCGGAATCAAAGGCGATAGAATTTACATTCTTAAATTCGAAAGCTTTGATAGCCAAAAGACTATCCACCTTACACAGAAATAAAACCGTATTAAATTAGAGATATTATACTGGCCTAAGTTGCAAGGTATGCAGCCTTTAAATGAAGATACCGCAAGAAGATAATACCAATTGAACTCACGCCATCAACCAAATTAAATCTCTCCCGACATCGGCGCTGCATCAAAAAAGTGTTTAATTCAAGTACTCAAAAACTTAAAAGAATATTAAAATATTACATAATGAATCATTCCTATTTGTCTTTATTACTTCTTGGTATATTTTATTGGTGCATATTTATATTATGATTGATATTATTTAAATTGTTAATCTATGTATTTACTTGTTTATTGTTGTGCATAGTTTTATAGGAACACTCTAGTATTGATTTTCAGCAAGTCATATTTTTAACTATAATATTTATTTATGTATATTGTATGCAATTGCTTATCTGAAAAAATAATAATAACAAAATTAACAAATAGTCCGATATCATTTGATCTCATAAGTCACTAGATACACTGGTAGGCACTTTGATTATATAGAATTGTGACATATAGAAAAATGGAAAAAATAACAGTCAAATCAATCAATTTTGACTATCAATCTACCCTCCGAGAGGAATAAAATAATTATTAATGGAATATGATATATCCATAACGTTTCAATTGTTTCAGACATTTATTTTTTAATATTATTGTTTAGCAGTGATTTTTATTAATTTGATGGTTTTACTAAATAAGTTATATGTTCTTTATTGTATTGTATCTATCCAAGAGCAAAAGTTTCAAACTAGTTGATTGGGATTAGGCTTGAAAAGGATGTTATTGTATCTATGTTGACATGATATTTTATTGGATATGTTCTACCCAAGAGTCCAAAAAATAAACTACAATGTTTTATGTATGTTTTTACAAAATTTGCTCTGGCTTTTACTTATATTCTTGTTTTTAGAGAGTACATCATAATGAACCTTTGATGATGCAGCGACCATTTCACGTTTCTAATACTAACTCCAATACAATTCCATGTAGGATACAAATTCCCAATACTTAGTTTTCTCAGTCCCTTTTTAACCTCCCAAACTGTCAAAAACA
>CP045891.1:5232030-5275221 GCA_013387185.1 Caligus rogercresseyi
AAGGACAAATCATTTATTGGTTTGGTTTAAAAAAGCACGATGTCTTCTTAAAATCCTTTTGATGGTGCTGATGTAGAGCTTTGATCTTTCAGGGACATATTAATTATATCGCCAGCCCACTTCCACGTTGGCGCTCCTACATCCGGGATTTTGATTGAGAGAGCAGCGTAGCGAGCTGAAGCACCAATCATGATGGGCCTTAGGTCTTCTTCGATACATAGGCATTTGTCGTTATTTTAGTGCTAAGAAAGATTTTATATTTTGTAATGTACATTGAATTGCTTTGTGACTAGGGGGGGTATTTAAAAAAAATTATTATTTCCAAAGAGAATGAGAGCTTTTAAAATATTCGGAGATATATCGCCGTTTTGACACATGTTCAGTTTTAAAAATCTTTTAATTATTTGAAGAATGGGACAATCGGCAAATGCATGTAAGATATTATTTAATAAAAATCCACAATTCATACAAGGATTCTGAAATTTAATGAGCATCCCTGAAATTTGTAATTGAGCTGTAAATTTAGAACCATCAGCAATCCCATTAGTTGATTGTAAAATTATTTTACTCCATGAAGAGGGAAGGTTAAGCAAACTTAAGTAGGACTCTGATATAGATCTCGCTCCATCATAACTCTTCCTACCACATTCAAATTTTAAAAACCATGGCTTGGAAGGGCACATAAAACTAAGTGAACGTTTAAGAGGAAACTTGAACCTTGCCACGTTAAAACTTGAATTCACAACCAAATCGTGGGCAGTAAAAATCGCTTGTGTTAAGGCGGTTCGCTCTAAAATGACAGGATCACCAAATCTTTTTATAAAAGGTTTTTTGTCTTTATTTTGGTATAAAATATCTATTGTCGTGTCCGATTGAACTGAGGGTTCCAACTTCCATAAAATTCTCTGAATTGAAGCTAAAAATGGCGAAAAGTTTTCCAAGTCCTGATTAGTTAAAAGAGTACCCATGTATAACCAATTGTAAAATTGCGAAGACGTAAAATATTTTCTCCAGTCCCTGTTATAAAATACACCCATTTTCTGCACGATTCTTAGATAATATTTTGGCAAAATTTCAATAAGAAGACAAAGTCCACCTCCTACATAGGTTTTGGGACGCTTCAATGAGGGAAGATATGTTTTGTAAAAAAGAGTCCCCAGCCAACAATCTTCTTCTTTAAGTGCTAATTCAGCAAGAGATGGGATGGATGTGGCTCTATACAAAACGAATGGAACCACACGAGAATTATAAAGGTCGACTCTTTTTTGTAGAGATAAGTTTCGCCATAGTCTAATTTGACCATATATCTTTGTGTTCATTTGTACCCAGTTAACTTTTGAGACTCCGTCTCTCATCCATTCAATGCCAAGAATATTAACAGACTCAACAACCCTGCAGTTCTGGAGCAAAGAAGAGCTGCACGGATTCCAAGATCCCAATGGAAGTATAGCAGTTTTGCTTTTATTTATAGCAAGGCCAGTTTTGAGTTCAAATTTAACAAAATATGATAAAATTATATTTATCCTCTTAATAAGTTGTATGTCCGAGTTTGCCTCAATCATCAAGGTAATGTCGTCGGCGTATAAGTCAATAAGATGTTTTTCATTGTTGAAGGAAACACCAAACCCTAAGTATTTCCTTGACAACGTCTTCGTCAACTCATCTAACGCAGCAACAAAGAGAAGAGGAGCAACTGGGCAGCCCTGCCTACAACTCCGTTTGAGAAGAATGGGAGCACTATTGATGCCATCTAAAGAGATTATGGAGGAGCCGTTGAGCAACATTGCTCTTACGGGATTGAAGAAACGCTTGGGAAGGAGCCTTTTAACCGATTGTAAAATATGGTCGTGTCTAATGGAGTCAAACGCTTTATTAAAATCTATTGCTATAAGGGCCCCAAACTTTTTACGATTCTTTACCGATTCGATCGCCGTTATAATATTTCGAGAAATATCAGTAATTTTGCGGTTTTTAAAAAGCCCTTTTGTTCATTTGTAATTTTATGATTTAAAATGGGTTCTATTTGCTTTGTTAAAACGCCTGCTAAAATTCTATAAAAATCATTTAAAATAGTTATAGGCCTCCAATGGTTAAAATCACTCCCATCCCCTTTCTTTGGAATTAAGGCTATGCGACCCTTAGTAAGAGCACAAGGCATTTTTCCAGTTCTCTCTATGTGTTTGCCCATTGCCAAGAGATATGGAACCACTTCATCCGGAACAAGAGAGAAGATTCGACCACAAATACCGTCAGGACCGGAAGCTTTATTATCTTTATAAGACTTTGAGTATCTACGATAGCTAAATAACGTATCGAGACAGCGAGTTATTCAGTAAAGAGATTCGTTTATTGCACCAAATGCTATAGTTTGACAGAGATTGGGATGTTCTTCTTTGACTGACCAGAATAGCAAGGGTTAAATACTCAAACAGAGATGTCAAAAGAGTCTTGCTTGAGCAGAGTAAAGAGTAAAGAGATGTACATAAGGGAAGAAGAGGATTAGACTTTAAACACAGATTATTCTTAAAGAGTACTACACAAAGACTTTTTGATATAATCTAAAAATATTATCTTTTGTGTAGATAGAAGAATTACGAATGTGTTTTTTCTTGAGGAAGTTTATTCTTTCTCCACCTAAAATTTTAGAAAACCTCTTGTGGAAATATGCAAGGATTTCTTCAGGTCTCTTTTAATATTTGATTACCATCGACGATGTAGTTTATAGTGGAAGCCGAAGATTTATTATTGTGAGGAAGAAGTTTATATCTACGATATGGATTCATTTCCATCTCCCTTTTCCTACCCATTTCAGCTTCAGCAATGTCCATAATTCTATATTCATGGACCAAATCGGAAGTAATTGTTTTTGTAAAAAGAGGCGATTCGGTAAGGGCATCCTCAATTTCGTCTTGGAATTTGGCCATTTTTTTTCTTGCTGTTTTTCACAAACCTCTTCACAGTATTTGTACTACATTAACAAATAATGGGTAGGCTTCTCTAGAAGATATTCGACTTGTTCTTCTTATGAGATTCGAGGCCAATTTTTCTTTAAAACTTTCTCACCCAAAAGCCATCTAGGAATCTTAAAACTTTTCTTTTTTGGTTTGTACCGTAACGTCATATCGATAATCTTATGATCAGTAGAAGGATCTGGTCGATAACGCGCATTTTTATGTGGTGCAGAAATTGCGGTGCTACGAGAGCTAAGTCGATTCTAGAAGATTTGCTTCCGCAGCTCCAAGACACGTTATCTTCGGGACTAAACATTTTAGTGGCGTCAACTAAATTGAGTCGAGAAATAAGATTACCGAGGAAAGCGGAATTGGGATACTTATTTAGAGGTTTATCAATATCGACATTTAAATCCCCTATTAACATCAAAGGTAAGTGCTGGAATTTCTGACTGATGATGATAGTTTCAAAAAATGGTGCAGACTTTAAGTTAGGGCCATATGCGTTGATAAGCGAAAAAGCAAAACCTGAAGTATTTAGAATGAGCTTATGCCAGTCTCCTTCCTTGGAATATTCGCTTTTGAATAGCGGCTTATCAATTCTCTTTGAAGTAAAAGTCATAACGCCTCTCTTACCAGAACCTGTAAAAAAGGAATAAAACATTGGAGGCTGACAAAATTTGCAATTTTTCAAACACGTTGTGGAAACCTCCGTTTTAATATCCTGTAAGCACAAAACATCGGGACTAAAAGACAGGAGGTGTTTCATAAGAGCGTGCCGGGCTCTTCTATCTTTTCCTCCTCTTATGTTCAAAGACAATATCTTTGAAATACCCATATTGCCTCTTAAATCATTTGATAACGAGGGTGGGAAACAGTCGGTCATTTTATATTGAAGAATATTATTCTGAATCATTTCTAGATTTCTTTTTTGATTTGCCGAGTTTTTATCTGCATTCGAGTCTTTTCTGTTCCTCTTGGTGAGGGATTGAGATCTAGTACGACCCAGCAGAACTAACTTTTCCGTTAACAGAGGCTTTTTTGGAGTGACTTGATTTTTTTCTTTCATTTCTCAAAGCTATATAATATAAATTTGTATGTCCCTAAAATGTATAACATAAAAGAAATAAGTTAATATATAAAATTCATAAAAAGGTATTGACAGAAAAGGCATTCCTCCATAAAACTATTTAAGTTCAAACTCCCATTTCATTATTTAATACTTCTCAACTCCCAACATTTTTTATATTTCTCCTTTTCTTTAACTATCAGACAACCAGCCCGGCCAGCCAGCCATCCAGCCAGCCAGCCTTTATCAATAACCGCAACTATATTCATTGAAATTAAAGTTTTTAAATGCATAGAAATGTTGGTTGTTTTAAAAACCTCTCATAGAAGAAGGGGGAATATTACATGGTATAGCCTATACTCATATATATATATAGATATATATATATATATATAATATGATATATATATATTATATATACATATATATATACATATTACACACATATATGGTTTTATGAAATACGTTTTAATTCCAAGAAGTAATATTAATATTATGTAAAAAGAAGCAATAATACTTGGTGCCTTGGAAAGTTTTTTCCTTCTTTCTTAATGTCTTTCTAATTAAAAAACTACTTTTATGGGCGGGGAAAAAGAATTTAACTGCAAATATATGTTTGTGTGTAGCACTACTACAACTCTGTTTCGTTAAATTCTCACCTAACAGAAGACTTAAGTGGCTTGTATGTGTGGGGAATCAGCACGAAAGCATTGCAGTATTTAGACGATGAAATACTTGTTTTACTGCATCAAAATGGCAATCGTGTTATTCTTTGGCATTTTGGGCTTGTTGCAGGCGTTTTCATTCATTAATGTTAATTGAAATTCGGGAATACTGAAAAGTTTTCATGTAATAAGAAAGGATTTTATGGTGCGGTGTCCCACATGGGTTCGCTTTGATTCCTTAAACCCCATATTCAAACAATGTCAAACAACATATTCATATTTACTTGGGGCTTTACTTTTTAAAGTGACTGCCAAATATTTTTTTTCTTCTCAAAAGCAAGGTCTTTATTATTTCGTAAAATATATACACATTTATATATAAATTATTTATAATCGTTCAATTGACAAATTGTATTATGAAAAACATAAATTAACATTGTGGTTAAAAATTAAATGCCCCTTAAAGACCTATCAACTCAATTATAAAAAGAACAACGATAAACTATAATATAATTTGCGACAAAGGGTGGGATAAACAACTTTTCTCTAAAATTTCACTAGGGGAAAATTAACTCAAGGAAATGGTTTTGCACACTAATGTTTAAAAAAATAAATAAATGTATATTACACACATATACAGATACACACATAAACCAGTCGTTCTAATAAGTCTCCAAATATTTCTTTACTCTCTTACTTAAAAAAATAAAGAGATTGAATGGTTAAAAAGCAGACCCTATTAAAAAAACAAGCCCCTCCTATCAGGGTGTACTATAAAAGTAAAACAATTATCTAACATAATAAAAACATATTTTGTAAAAAGAGGTTTAAGAGTTTCTTGGGGTGAATTTATCATACTGTTGTATTATAAAGTTCAATGTTTTCAAATGTCGCACGGAACTGGAAGGGAAAAATTTCATAAGATTTCCCGCGAAGTCCCATTCCTGTCCAGATATCTTCGGAATCTTGACTGAGAATGTCGAATATCTCGCTGATGTAGCTATCATTATTGCTCGGATGCGTCGTTTCTAATTGAGTCCCATCCGTTAATGCTCTGGCGATGTACGCTTTTATACCTCGAAGAGTAATATTTATGGATTTGACTTCGTCAGCTTCGATATTTTGGTCGGTATCGACTCCGAACAGCATTGTTGCCCTTAGATCGGTCGGAGACGGGGCTTTTATGTTTAATTGTAAGAAATTCCTTACAATACTTAGAACCGGACAGTCGAAGAAGGTGTGTAGAGTTTCGGGGTAGAGCTCACCACAATCTTTACAATGGTGGTTGTAAAAGATTAGGTCATTGGAGATCTGAAATTGAACAGTAAAAGTCTTATCATAAAAATGTCCAGAAGTCGAACGCATTATTCGATTCTTCCAAATAGAAGAAAGGTTTAGGAGTCGCAAAAACTTTTCACAGAGGTTATTTGCAACCTCATTGTTTATATCCCTATCTTTGAATTTCAAATACCATGGCAAGAGTGGTAAGTGACTTTTAGCTGTTCTTCTCAGAGGAAAAAAGAACCTCCCACTATCGAAGACGGACTTTGGCTGTAGGTCGTGCACAGTAATGCAATTTTCAGAAAGAGCAAGAAACTCAAGTTATTCAGGACAAGGGAGATTATCAAAAAAATGACTCTTATGGCGGTTTCGGACTATAATATCAATTGTACTATTGTAGTCGTAAATGGGATTCCCTGACCACAAAACTCTTTGAACTGCAGACCATTCATAGGACTTCTCCTTTATGGTCGGGTTGGAAAGTAACGATCCAAGCATGAGCAAAATACATATTGAAGAATGGGTTATATAGTTCCTCCACTCCAAAAAAGGATTCTGGTTGAGATCCACAAGAATTTTACTATATATCTTTGGAAGAATGTTTCCCAGGAGTGAAATCCCTCCCCTAACTGCTTTCGAGGCCTTTTAACTGCGGAGATATATCTATCATGGAACAAAATCCCTAACCAGACATCCTCTTCTGCTATGGCCTTTTCTGCTACAGAAGGAACTGCAGTAGCCACATAAATTACCCGAGAGACAAGCATATTATTATACATATTGATTCTCTCGAGAATATTGCGAGACCTCCATTCGAAATAGTATTTCCTTGCCATATGGTTTAAATTCAAACAATTGGAAGGGCCGGGTCCGTGTGAGGTCAATTCTATCCCCAATATATTAGCTCTTTCTTTCATTTTACACCCTCCGACATTAGCAGAACTAGATGGTTTCCATAGGCCTAAGGGAACAATTGAAGTTTTTTCTTCATTTACATATAACCCAGACCTAACAGCAAATTTTTTCAAAAAGGAGAAGAGTATATCAATTCGCTTAGTCAACTGAGCTTCTGAGTGGGCTTCTACAAAAGGGTCAAATCGTCCGCGTATAGATCCAATATATGTTTTTTTGACCCAAGTCTTATCCCAAAACCATTATATTTTCGTTGTAAAATACTAGACATGACATCCATTCCAGTAACAAACAAAAGAGGTGAAACAGGGCAGCCTTGTCTGCAACTTCTCCCTAATCTGATGGACTCACTATGTTTTCATTTATAGACACAACAGACGTACCATTAAAGAGAAGTGATCGTATAGGGTTAAAAAAACGACGAGGTAAATATTTTTAATAGCTTTTAAAATGAATGTATGAGAAATCGTGTCAAATGCTTATTTTTTAATCGACTGCAATCAATGCCCCAAAAGTTTTCCTCTCTCTCACGGATTCAATGCATGCTTGAATATTTTGAGAAATGTCCGCAATGTTTCTTCCCTTAAGAAAACCTTTTTGTTCTGGTCCCACCTTTTTGTTTAAAATTGGTTCTATTTGTCTAGATAAAACGCCAGCCAAAATTCTGTAAGATTCATTTCAAATCGTTAATGGTATCAAATGATTAATTTTAGTTCCATTTCCTTTTTTTGGAATAAGGGATATCCGTCCACATGTTAAAGATGAGGGAAGCCTTCCTTCCTTTCCATATATGTTCCAAAGCTTAGTAGGTAAGGTATGACCTCTTCAAGACACAAAGTAAACACTTTTCCTTTTATACAGTCCGGACCAGAAGACTTATCATTTTTGATTTTTTATTATTAAATAGTCAGAAATAACTTCATGTGAGTAAACAGTACTTTTCTTATTTTTTTTTGCTCGTGGGAAATTTTCTCTAGTTCCACCAACCACTTCTTGAAATGGTTATGGAAATGATTTAAAATAGACTGTGAGTCTGTTATTGTATCTTTTCCAACAATAGTTTTTGTAACTTTTTGTGCTAATATTTCTTTGCTTTGTTGCCTAATTTTTTTTGCAAAACTAGATTCCAACATCACTTTTCTTGCTATTTCCTCCTCTGCAATTTCTGAAATACGAAACATATTTGGGTTTCTGTAGCTAGATTTTTGCCAAACATTTCATTGGTGTTTTCCTCTTAATAATGGTATTTATAATGTAGAGAGATAGAAAACTGTTTGTTTGACCGGTTATGTTTCCATAGGAGGATTTTTTAAAGCCTTAATGTATTATAACCATATGGTTCATGTTAAAATATAAATATATAAATATTTATTTTGATTACTGGTAATTAAGAATAGGGAGCTGTCAGCTGATATTTGCTGCCAAAAAGAAGGATCAAAGCAGGGAATAGTTTTGTTTTTCTTAACCACGACTAAGTTTTTGAATTCGTTTTATTATCTTAATCATCCGAACTATCACAATATGTAGAAATTGAACTTATTACTAGTTTGTAAAAATACAAAAAATGACCAAGACTTTATTTTCTTATAACATTTAAATATCAGTTGACAGTTTTTTTTAAATAAGTCAAGGTTCTAAATATATTCATGGTCAACAATGAATAGGAGCTTATAATCAAAGGATGCTATATTCTTTAAGCAATCCCTGGATAGTTATCATCTTACGTCACATAAGTTACGTCAAAACTCATGGGTTTATACGTAAGTAACAGGCGTTTTTCGTTAAGAATAGTGGCCAGTGTTTTGTTTACTATTCATATAAATGGTGACAATTTATTAAATACAATTCGTTTAAAGACTCTACCGATATAAATTCAAAAAGCTTCTTTCAAAACAAATATCATGGTTGGGCTAGTTCACGAAAACTTGAGTTTGAGCTGATGGATCACATGTAGTTTCCTTTTGTCAATGAAATAATTAGTTAGATAGCAGTGCATTAAATGCAGACCTTCCTAATAACAATGTTTTTGTTAAGAATACTCTGGCCGAAATGGAAGGCTTAGAAGGGTTTCTTGTCTTTATTTATTAAGTTATAGAGGTTAAAACACTGGGACTCCGTTCTAGAGCGTGATTTGTTGAAAAAAATGGGCTTGACAAATAAAAAAGAGATTATGTTACAAAAAACTGCATTATTTTGATTGAGGTAAGAATATAAACTCAGAGCTAATAATTTAATTCTGTAAAACTCTAGTTGTATTTCTCTACCCATGACATTTGGAATTACGAATCCTTCGAATGGACTCGTCAAATCTAATCTATTTTTATTATAATAAAACAACTTTTCATATCCAAAAGGTTATTGAATGTTAATTTTGGTTTTATCCTCGTTGACGCATCTTCACTCTCAGACAAAAGGACGTACAAAAAGATAAGATTAACTCTTATGAACTAAAGATTTACTGATAAAGAATATTGAGAGTTTAAATATAATCTCAATATTATTCCTCAAAGTACTTCTATCATTTCGACTATACCTATATTGTTATGAATCTCTCTATTATCCATGTATAACTAATGAGTGAAACACTGGAAGTGCTGTTTTTTTTATCGATTACACTATGTAACAGGATTTTGCACCTGGGCTGAAATTTCTAATTTGAGTCCCATTTTTTACGTAGATTCCAAAAAACCACTCAAAATATCGTCCGAAAAAATGTGTTACGAAGAAAAAAAAACAGGTTTGCCTTTTTATTTACATATAATTATTTACAAGTGTCAAAAATAATTTTATTTTTTAGAGAGTTACTGTGATTTGGAAAATTGCATTCCAATGTTGTTATCAAATTATTTAAGGAACTTGCAAATAAAAAGGCAAACCTGTTTTTTTTTCTTCGTAACAAATCACAATAATATTTATTGCAACCTCAATGAATCACCTAAAAGTAGTTACTTAATATGATCAATACTTCGTCCTACTAATTGATCTTTCTTTACTTTCATGGCAGATATCGAAATTATAAAAACTGTTCTGAAATGCATTGACATATACCAAAAATATATTACCTATTGATTATAGTCAAAAGACTCTAAACAAAAAAAATATAGCCGCTTAAATAGAACACTAAAATATGGTCAACTTTTTGAAATATTAAGCCTATTTTTTTCGATTAGTACGAAAGATAAACTGGGCCTGAACCATTAGAAATGATAAAAATCATAGTTTTCAAAAAAGGCCATAAAGTCCAAACATTTTTTCGGACGATATTTTAAGTGGTATTTTGGAATCTACCTAAAAAATGGGACTCAAATTAGAAATTTCAGTCCAGGGGCAAACAAAGACCTTAATTTTGTTACATAGTGTTATCTTTTGGTATGATATATATATATATATATATATATATATATATATATATTCTCTATATTTTTCAAATGTTGAAATGTTAGCAACATTGTGGATTTTCTGTTTGTTGGTGATAAAAGAAGAAATTTTTTGTTTCACAAGTAGCGGAAAAAAACAAATAACAATCTTTTTATTCAACTTTAAATAGTAAACTAAAAAAATATTTTTAATGTTGGGACTCTGGCGCATAAAAATTTCATTTTTTCTCATATTTGAGAGAAAGAGCTATATCAATGTATATATACACCACTTTGTCAGGCAAGTTCGCTATACACACCGAATATATCTATTGTATGTAACGTCTTTTCTTCACTGCATTTTAAGCAAAGATAACCTTATCTCGAACCTCCCTCATCCATACAAAAAGATTAACTGAATTAAAGTTATTTTTGTGCGATACACATTGGGGCACTGAACGTCTTACACAGTGCATTTTGGAGTTTGTGTTTTATAAATTTGTAAATTATAAAAAACATATCGAAAAATGTACAAATTACGAAAAAGATTATGTATTCAAAGGTCTCGAAGAACATACTTTTATTCCTAATTTCCTGAGTATAATGTTTAACGAATAACATATTTTTTAAATAATTTCTCAGGAACGGCCATTGAAGTCTATCAAAAATCAACACAGCCTTAGCATGTACTTAAGTGTTTCAACGCCTGCGATTTAAAGAAAAATAGAACTCACAGTTGAGCGAATGTTCAGAAAGATAAGAAAATAAACGGATTAAAAATAATGAACTTGTAGGAAAGGATTATGTATTAAGAAACGACAAACTTTGGGTTCTTTGAAAAACAAATAAATATGTTTTGCTATAAATTTCGTTGATCCATAAAGTGATGTGTATATTACAAACTTATCATACTTTAATTTGGGGTTGATAGTCAAAGCTTTAAATGAATATATTAAATCAGCTAACAATTAAGCTCAAATTTTCTGTATAATGGCCAGTGAACCTATGACCTCAATTTTTTATATTAAAATTAATGGTAACTGTTTTGACAACATGTTTTGACAAATATGAATCCTTCTGAAGTAAAGAAAATGTTATCATGAAGATATAAAATATAACTATTATTGAGGGTTCAAAATTTACTTGAATATTTTCCATGAATTTTTCTTTAGACGCATCATTTGCACTCGATTATCAAAAGGTATATTCGTAAAATAAAAAACAACAGAGGATTCTATAATAAAATTACTCTACATGTTAGCCTTTATTGTGTATACCTTTAAAAGATATCAGTATATAGTAGCTTATGTCATACACCCATTCCTCTGTATTAAAAAAAATATTATTTTGTTTATAAATATTTTGTATAATTTTGCCAAATACAAAAATGGGAGGAGAGAATTGAAGTTGCTGTTTTTTGTATTTAGTCTTCAAATCAATAAAAATATTTTTGTTACTATATGGCTCTAAAGGTAGTGAATCATATAATAAATCTTATATATATATACATCAGAACAAGCTAGGTATTATTTTAGTTCACCTTTAGATTCAGATGCTAATTCTATAAATGAATATACATAAATTTTGGACACTATAGTATTAATAGCACCAGTCCACTCCTAGTTCAGATCGGCGTCGTTTCAAAGCAGAAATATACCGTTGAGAAAATAAAGCCTCCCAGCCAAATCTTCCTTCATGAGTCGTTCACCAATTGTTGGAGAGGCAGTGTCCATATAGACCATATAAGCAATACGTTTTGTGTTTTTTTTTACTATCCCTTTTTGTAGGTTAAGGACTCTCCATCCTTAGCACCATCTAATTACTTGTTTATTCTGAGTTTGAAAATTTGCCTGTGAGGGAACGTAATTATTCCACTCTATTCCCAGTATTTTCGCAGTTTTAACAATTCTGCATCTTCCAATGTTTATTTGTTCTGCAGGAGTCCAGCAGTCAATGGGGAATATTGAAGTTTTTCGTAGTTAATTTCGATTCCAGACATCTTATGATTTTTTTTTAAGCCAGAAGAATTTCCAACCGTTTTGTAGTTTGTTCTTCTGTATTTCCTTCGACCATTAAAGTAACATAATCAGCGTAAAGATTTACGAGATGTTTTATTGAACCCAAATGCACTCCCCCAAAAATTGCGGTTCAATTGCTCCATTACAGCAACAAATAGTAATACAGGGCAACCCTGCCGAAAACTTTTTCTTAAGTTGATAGGATCACTTTGCAAGCCCTTGATCATAATCTTAGAAGAACCATTAAATTAAAGAGCATGTATGGGGTTAGGAAAAGCGTCTAGGGATATATTTCTTCACCGCTTTAAGATAAAACCATGTAAAATAGAGTCAAATGATTGACTAAAATCCACGCCAACTATTGCTCAAATTTATTATATTCTTGGTAGTGTTGATCGATACACAAATATTTCCAGAGATGTTAGCTATGTTACGATTTTTCTTTAAACCTTTATGCTCTGGTCCCCACTTTTAAAGGTTAAATATTTTTTGCAAAGTACGCCTGCAATGATTCTACATGGCTCATTGAGAATGGTCAGTGGTCTCCAATGATTTATTGCATTTCCGTTTCCTCTTTTCAGAATGAAAGGAATTCGGCCTTGTGTTAGTGCAGTAGAAATTGATCCTTTTTTTAAATCTCTGACTCAAATCTTGGTTAATCAAGGGAAATAATATCATTTTTTTCCTTGATATTGTCAGGGCCACTGGCTTTTCATTGTTAATATTTCCTTCATATGTTTCAAAATCATTTCCATAAGCATTTATGAGATAAAACACGAAATTGTTCGTTTTCATATTCACCTTGATACTATACCATTGACTTTCATACAAATATTCTTGAGTAAAAAGGGCTGTAGCCATTGAAGTAAACCACAACCCGTAAATAAAATTGAGAAATTGGCTGGGAGGCAGTATGTACAATAATTCGAACACGAGGATGAAACCTTTGTCCGTATATCTTGAAATATATAATGTCTTAACGCTATGATCCTCTTCATCACGGCGTGCCTCGATTTTCTGTCTTTTCCGCCTCGAGAGTTTTGTGAAGCCACCCTTCTCCTGCCAATTAGCTCCTTATTAGAGTCCATTTGTGTTGCCGTTAAGAATATCTTAGTAGAAGTTTAGGGGGTGCATTTTCTTTTTCGGCGAACCATCAGAGTCAGGTTTATTAAGTTCCCCTGCTGATTGTGACAGAGTACGCTGTGGGATGATGATCTTGCCGATTATAATGTGTGCTTGGGTAAGCTGATTTATTATTTGATTATTTTCGTTTATGGTGTTGTCATTTAAGTTTGTGATTCTTGAATTATGACAACTTTTGTTGACCTAATCATCACTTTCCCTGAGACTCGCATCTTCACTATTGTGTGAGACACTAAATGTGTATCCTCTTCGCTTGACCTCTGATTTCATTGTTGAATTCCCTTTTCTTAATCAGTATCTGTTAGAAGTTGTGAAATATGTGTGCAGCCTCTTCAGTATTGTTACTTTCTCTGTCCATTTGTTCTCTCAGGGTTTTCAAATAATCCGCCAGTTTGAGAGTGCAGGTTAGAATCCCCTCGAGAGGTAAATATGGTCACTCTAATTGATAATATCCTAGGTTCGAGTGACTCATTTTAACGTAATATGCTTATATAATATCCACACAAATGTGCAATTCTATAGAACCAATAGGCAAAAAAACAACTTGATCCAATAGCAACATGAGCTCATTATTCGTACTCTATTCGTTAGTTCCTAAATATCCCTTCATTCCGAACAATAATGCTCATCAAGAATGATTATAATATTCTCCATATTTTCGTCATTGTTTTTTTAGAGACAAGTCAGGGCCCAACTCCCTCCTGACTAATAAGCTCCTTACTCCCAATAATGGTAAAATAAGGATAATAATATGCTCGTAATTGAGGTGATCAAATTACTTATTCAGGCTCTTCCTATTTGGATTATTCTCATAATAGTAAGAAACGTAGGTATTCATGCGCTAACATTATTTGTTTTTATATAAAGCCTCTCTTCTAAATGCTAATTCGTTTCCGCTTCCAAATGCTTATTTTCTTGAGGCACTTAAGCTCCTCATTGAATAGGAGAGTAAGTTAAGGTGTACACATCATTGAACTTTTTTTAATCACCTTGCTTACAAGATAAATCTCTTCCAATGAACGTCCATCTAACATAAGAGGCTTTCGGGAGGTTTGGTTGGGGTTTTATGTTTGTTATGAAGGGAGGAGGGGAGGGGGAATTAGATTTGTTTCACCGCGTTCATGCAGTTAAATATTCCATTACAAGCCGTGCGTGCCAAGAATAAAATCTTTTTGGAGACTAAAGGGGAGAGGAGGACAATTCAAGCAAGCTTTATATATGCGTAAACGCATTGCCTAATTGCCCTAAGACTCTTGCTAAGGAGGAAATTAGATTTAAGACTCTTCATACATGAGGGGGTTCCTCGCCTTTACTCAACAAAGAAAGGGAGTTTCTCCTCGCCTTTTTCATTGATGACTGCCATTTAAAAGATTATCTTTCATTTTACGCATATAGAGATATGAATAAAGAACCTCTTTAGTGTGTATACGGTTTTATCTCAGCAAAAATGAAATTATATTTGTTTTCTGTTATATGTACATAGATTTACTTAATGTAATGAAGATAATTTATGTTATCAGCATTTGTATCTGTCTTAATCTTTTCTAGAGACATGTATCAGTCCGTTTATTTACCGATTTTTGTTCAGAACCGATCACAGACAATAACGAAATTTCGAATCACTTGAATAACAATTTATTCATAGATTTATAGAATAATAAAATAGTTTTATTGATCCAATTTAATCAATGTAATCACCATTTGACTCAATGACGCTGGTCAGGCGAGGTCTGAATCTGCCACAGACTTGCTGTATGTAATCGGCGTCAATGAAGCCCCAGGCCTTATTGACAGCATCCTTTAAGGCATTTATGTTCTTGTGTCGTTTTTTTACTGGCCTTAGTCTCCACGTGCGCCTAGATAGAGTGGGTTCAGATTTGGGCTCTGAGGGGACCAGTAGTCCTTGGGGAAAAGTTCATGTTGTCCTTGTGCAACTCTTGAGCTTTCTTGGAAGCTCCATTTTGTTGGAACCCCCAAGGAGAGTTGACGACTATGGTTTTGATCCCCGGAAGAACCTTGAACGCCAGAATCTTCACATAATCCTCCGCTGTTGATCTGTAGCCAGTGGGGAACCATACCGGCTCCAGGACCTTTCCGTTGGAGGCCACGAGATCCAACGTCATCACCGAAGCAGGGTACTTTGTTGTTACCACATAGCAGTTCTTATCTTGCGCATCTCCAAAGCTCACAACACGGTCATTTTACCTGTTGAAAACAGGATCGACCATAAAAAATTCATTATCTGAAAAAATGATGATGTGGCACGCTCTGACTTCTCGCTGACGTTCAGTTTGCAGAGAGTGTTCAGTACGCCTCAGGGACTTTCCTCCAGCCCTTTTCAATGCCCTTGAAGCAGTTGATCTCGACGTTCCCATATTTCTGGCGATGTCGGCCATGGACCTGTTGGGAGTCCTCTTGAACGCTGCATTTACTTGCCTTGTTGAGACTGTGGGCTCTATGCCAGCCCAAGGGAAATGCTTGAGATCACCCCAGTCTCCAAGCGCTTGGAAACGTTGTAAATTGTCTTCAACGAGGCCCTAACCAGTTCCTTAATGTTGTTATGAGGCACTCCCGCCCGAAGGAGGGCTGCAATTTAGATCCTCTTTGTTTCCTGATTGGACATGGTCTCACGTGTGGAAATTGTTACGCTCTGACAAGAAGGATTTTTATTTATTTTGAGAGTAAAAATACAAAGAAGTCAGATTGGTGGCCACAAAAGACCCCTTAAAAAGTATCTTAACATAATCGGTAAATAGTTTTGCACGGCCCCGTAAGCCCTATAAAATGATATAGTCTCATTTAAATATATTTTTTGGGTTTGAACATATCACTGGTTAAGAGCACCTATATTTATTAAGAACCGGTTATGTAAGGATTTGAGTTTAAAAAACACAATTGGAGTATTATTAAGTGAAGAATGTTAAGCATGATATATTTACAATGAATGATTTTGACCCATATTAGGTTACTATAGAAGGAAAATACTAAGATCCTTAAATTTAAGTTGTATAGAAGGATAATAACTATTATTATATTTTAGTGTTATAAACGATTATGTTTTTCAAGCTTAAATACTTGAAGTTTGATTGAACAGCATATGGAATGCTATTGCGTATAGAGTCCTATTAGTTATGATATTAGTTTTGTTGGTTACCTGTTTGACTTACTGATATGTAATTAGTAAACAGTATGATTAATGTGATTGTGTTTTATAGAGAAAGGGCTACGATCGTTAATTCAGTTCTGCATTGGATCTCTGACTTCACCTTTAATCGTACTCCATGATCCTACCATTACATAAACAAATATTAGTCTTGATTAAGTAGTCTCATTGAGGTCCTCTTGAGTGTAAAGTATTTATCTGAGTCACTGTTTTAAAAAAGAAGTAATATCATAGTTCGTGACTGTTTTGTGTGAGTCTCAATTCATATACTGTAGAGTAAAAACATATAACATAGTTGAATATATAATTATCATGATAATTTATTGTTATAGTGTATTTTAATGCTTCTGCATTCCTAAATCTCAATTTAGATATCTAAGTCATTATTTGTTATTATTCCTTATATATTTAAATGAGGGCAAAACTCCAAATGTTTGCACACAGAGACAAAATCAATTAAATAATATATGAGGATTTCATTTTTATATTCCCCTAATATTTTCATACAATATCATTCTGCAAAAAAATTTTTTCCCATTTCATATTTTTATGCACGATAACATTTATGCTTCTCTAAGAATAACAAGTTAAAACTCTACTGCTATTACATTGGGAGAACTATATTCTCCCAGCCTTAGATCCACACACCACAAGGACTTAAATTTTTGTGAATAAGATTATGATAAAAATTAGCTTTACAAAAAGCAGTTATTCTATTATTATTTATTCATTGATGTTAGTATAAAAATACATAGATGAAAACACGTATATTATGCTTCAGCATCCTCATATTTATTCAAGCATTTAATCAATTAACATTATATATATATATATATATATATATGTATCAGGAAACAACCGGGTACCCGGCCGGGTCCCGGCTGTTTTTTGAGCGTCCCGACCCGGTGTACCGGTTTTTATACACCGGGCGGGACTTCGATATTTCGTTTGCCATTCAAATTTTTATTGATGAAGGAATTTTTCAAAATATTCTTTAAAAAAAAAAATGTCATCACTTTTTCTGAGATTTTTTTTTAGATTCTTTTCTAAAAAAACGTCGTCACTTTTTTTGGAAATTCTTTTCTAAAAAAAAAACGTCTCCACTTATTTTTTAGGAAATTATTTTCTAAATAAAACGTCATCATAATGTCGAAAGAACGAAAATATATATTAAGTCCCGGCCGGGTCCTGTCGAAAAAAGGTTTTCGCGGTCGTTTCTGTATATATATATATAACTATATTGCTTCAAATGAAAAACATTACCCTCAATTTGGGATAACATAAAGTAGTCTTATCAAAATAACACAAAACACTTTTTCAGTTGGTAACTTGCTTTTGTACGTCCAATAGTCCGAATGCAGATCCATTTTCCCGATAAGATGTAACAAAAGGATCATACATAATTTCCCAGACTAATATATGTAAACAGTATTATTTTCCATTTATATTAATAAGTTAGGTTTGAATAATCCTTTCCAAGGATTTGAAAATCACATGGATTCAGGCCCATGATACGGGACACATGGTGCTGTAAGAATGATACTCATCTCTGAATTAATTTTCGCACCTCAAGAGCAGGAGTGAAATTGTACTTTATTGACAATTTATTTTCAATCTTTTTTGTTGTATACTTATCAAATGGCTTTATGTTGATGTTTTTTATTTAAATTTCTGGTGGATTTGTTTATATTTCAAGGTGGCCATATTGTTTACTCCAATCTATATAATAGTTTTTGGTTACTTCTATTGATTACCTCCGCCGAGGAGGTATTGTTTTCATGGCGTTTGTTGTTTGTTGGTTTGTTAGTTGTTGGTTTGTTTGTTTGTTGGTTTGTCAGCAGGATAACTCAAAAAGTACTGAACGGTTTGGATGAAATTTTGTGGAGTTGTTGGAAGTGCCAAAAGGAAGAAGTGATTAAATTTTGGCATCTCTGAGTGCAGAATTAAGGCGCCAAATGAGCTAAATACTACTAAATTTTCCAAGTTAGCCTACTCTGCCAATAGATGTCGCTGTGCTGTGAAATGGGTGCCGGGAGCGTGTTCCTCTCGGAATTTACGTCTAGGGGAACCCTCCCCGTCTCTCTACGCCTCCCCAGTCGTGAAAAATCCGCTCGGAAGGCTCATGACGGCGGAGGTTTGCACTCTCTGAGTGTATATATGCCTCTAGTTACTTTATCTTTTAAAGAAGAAATATATTCTGCATGGTTATTTGTTTTCTTTATAATTGACTGGATTGAAAAGAAGTCTATTGTGTGCTTGTCTACAAGTTACTCTCACACAGCCGCCGTCTTACACTCCCTCCCTCAACATCTTTAATTTTATGTAGTTTCTATTCAAAACGAATTCTTGTGTATAACCTTTTTTTCTTTCCTTCTTTATTATTTCCTTTTCCAGGAAAAAAAAAATATATATAGCATTATATTGAAAGGGATGTTAGACATATTCGACTGTTGATTCCTCTGGGGCTCAAGAGGAGCTTACTTGATCATTTTGGCACATTCCTCCCCAGGATTATTATTATTATTATTTTATTTGGAAAAGCTTATGAAATTGAGGTCAATCCTAAAATATCTTAATATTAAATGTATAAGTCCTGCTTCCCTTTTTCAACATATGATGATTCAATCTAGTAGTGGTTGTCGTTCTCGTGTTTCTATATTTTCTAGGACTCCTTCAATATTTGTATCATAAAAAAACGCTTCCAGCAAATCATTACTTAAATTTAAGCTTCCACTCTAACTGACTTTCCTCACGCAATCACTAGTCTTGTTTGCAGGCGTCTGTATTATTTTCAATTTTTAAGACTATAACTACAGCAAGACTAAAGTTTAGTTCGTTTAGGTATACATATATTTAGATACTATTTCAACACTTTTCTGGCTATAAATCCCTATGGTAAAATGATTTATTGATCGGATCGTCGAATATTCATTAAGAACTCCTAATGTATCACTTATGACAGTTGACTTCTCTACCTTCTTTACTTTATCACATAAATTTATCATTCAACATTGTATAATAAAGGTTTGGCGATTTCATCATTAGAATGGTCGGTGCTACAATTGTCAAATCCAGAACAATTGTTCAGTATGGAACCACAAGCGCTAGTTGTAACAATAGAAGAGGTGTTAGACAAGGAGATCCGTGTTCTTCTATACTTTATATACTATGTCTAGATTGTTTGCTCGAGAGGATTCAATTGGGGTAAAAATATAGTTGGTTTTTCGGTTATACCTCTTCCTACAAAAGGTCTTTGTTATGCAGATGATATGACGATGATCTTTACTGGAATCCATTGCAAACCTTGAATCTTTTAAGCAAACCCTAAGAGTCTTAAAGTGTTCTCAATCTCATCTGGTCTTTGTGTAAACGCAGACAAAACCGAAATAATCACGTGGATATGGTGGCTTAATTGAAAAGCGGGATGGCCAGTTTTTATTTTTTGGAGATATAATATTTTAGGATCTTTGATTGTAATACAATTCTACGGCTAAAAAAAAAAAAAACCTCTTCCTCTATTCAACAATGTCTACTTCCTTCTAAGAAAACATTGTCAACTCTAATCCTGAAGATCATCCACACTCCCTATCGCATGTAGGGACCCTTCTTCAACAATGAACGCCCTAGAACCGCGCACAGGGGTCCTAATGGCAGCCCAACAACTAAAAAGAGAAATAGCTCTGGTAAGTGAGCGCTGAGTCTTTTAAATATTTACAAATTGATCTTAAATAATGGCTACAATACCTACATTATAACACCAATTCATTATCGACAAGAGTCTAGAGATGCCAAAGTAATGAATAAATCCGTTCATATACATGTCCGGATGTCATAGTCCTTGTGGACACTAGGTTGGATGATGAGTCAATACTTAATGGCCTCCTCCCTCCCTCTCATTCACTATTCCTTGCTAAAGCAACAAGAACAAGCTCTCATCCTTCAAGAGGAGTTGTTGTTCTTATAAAAAAGACTCTTCAACCTCAGCTTGTGGCTGCTGATAATTCAGGCAACTATGTGATACTGAATTTTTTCTTCCTGGGGAAGCTTACTACATTGTACGCTTTATATGGAATAAACTATCCATGTAAGTCTTGGTTCTCCAATATTTTTCAAAAGTATCCTTTAAAAGAAAATGAATGCTTACTTTTGGGGGATTTGAATATCACTCGAAACCCAGACAGGGACGCAATAAACTATAAAGGATCTGCTAACAAAACAAATGCAAAAGATTTAGAAAAAATAATTACACAGTTGGATTTGCATGACCTGGGGCTGAAACTCCACCCTGAGTCTCCGAAAATGACATTTCACGCCAAAAATAAAAATAGAAAAGAAATTTCAGGAAGACTAGATTACATATTTTCTTCATATAGGGTCTCTGAATTGCTAAAAGATTTTAGAACTCTACCTAGTCACATCTCTGACCATAACCCCATTTTTGGATTGTTTAATCGCCCCCCAAAGCCTCATCGAACACCCTGGAAACTAAACATCTCTTTGCTGGATTCTGTTGAATGCCACAAGAAAGTAAGCAAAATGATAGACTGCTGCACGGCACAAATGAAAAAGGGCAGAGTTTCTTCGTGGGATACTTTGCGAAATGTGGAGAATTACGCGAGAGAAGTCTTTAAAGAAGAAGGGAGAAGGAGAGCTCAAGAGAGAACACTTATTAAAAATAAAATAGACAAATTAGCATGCAACTCTGCACAGTCAAATTATGAACTTGAGAAAATTCTTGAGTATGAAAACAAAGGGGCTATGATACGATTAAGAAGGAAGATTATTGACCTTAATGTCAAAGGCAAAACATCATTCAAGTACCTGGAAAATTCCTTAAGTTCAAAAAATTGTCTTCTTTAAGATTGGACTCCGGTGAAATCACAGATGACCCTACAAAAATCACTGAAGAAGCAAGAAACTTCTACTCCAAATTATATAGTTGTGGCCACTGCTTAAAAACTAAATTGTGTGATTTCTGTTACAAATGGAGACTCATCAAAGATCCAGCGAGTTGGAAGCCGATATTAAAATTCGAACAGGATGATGAATATAATAGCACAAGTGCAAAAATCAAAGAATTTTTACCGGAATTAGACTCTAAAATCTCTAGGGATGAAATTTTGTCTTTCATAAATAATTATAATAAAAAATATAAAAGTCCAGGTCCCTCCGGTCTTCCGTTTGAATTCTATAAAAAATTTGCTGTCCAATTCTCTTCGATTCTCGAACAAGTCTTCACTGACATCTTCGCGATAGGATTCGTCCCAGATTTCATGAGTTGTGGCCTGTTGACATTGATTCTGAAAAGAGGCAAAAAAGGAGAAAATATAAAAGACTATAGACCCATCTCACTATTAAACACGTCCTTCAAAATACTCACAGGTATTTTAAACCAAAGGATACTAAAAATTCTTCCGATAATTATATCTCCCGATCAGAAAGGTTTTATGCCTCATCGCCATATAGAGGATGTCCCTAGATCCATTCAAGACGCCATTGAGCATTGTCAAACCTCCAAAATTAATTATGCGGCTTTCATGGTCGATTTCGAGAAGGCCTTTGACACGCTCTCCCACAAGTTCATTGTTGAACAATTATACCGTTACGGCCTCTCAGATAGGTTTGTTGGGATGATATCATCGGTGATTAGGAATTCTTCTTCTAAGATCATCATAGGAGGATCACAGGCCAAGTTTGAAATCAACCGAGGAGCGAGACAAGGAGATTTGTTATCCCCGTCTTTATTCATACTGTGCATCAACGACCTGTATGGGAAAATAGTTAAAAATAAAGTTATTGAAGGATTGAGTCTTGAAAAAAAGATTTTGAAATGTATAATGTATGCAGATGATCTTACTATCTTTATGTCCGGATCCGAGAGAAGCATATTAAATTCCATAGAGAGGTCTATTGGCTTGATTGAAAGATTCAAGTATACATCTGGGCTGTCCATAAATGTCCAAAAATCTCAGATCCTTTCCAACTGTAAAGATAGCCTGTCGCAAGCCTTTGATGGAATAAAGTTTGTCCAAAGTGCGGTCATATTGGGTGTAGAAGTATCAAGCGCGGAGGTTGACTCTGAAAAACTCAATCAAATAAAAATTCTAGCCACCTTAGAAAAGAACAGTGCTTTTTATAAAAGTGCCCCTCTTTCAAGGTATGAAAAAATGAGAGCCTGGGATATAAATATTTTCCCAAAAGTTTTTCATATTTTAAGATATATTCCATATTCTACGGACATCTGTATAAAAATTTATAAATATAGGGACAACCTGATATGGGGTAATTCAAGACCTTATATATCAAGAAAAAGATTAGAAGCCCCTGTGAGTAAATGGGGACTTGGTCTGATGAATATGGAGCACATGTGGAAGACATTAAACCTGACCTGGATGAGGAGATTTCAAACGAATAGTGATTTCTGGTCAGCTAGACTAAAGCACTCCTTCCAAAAGGTTACAGGCCATCAATTTGAGGACCGTATATTTATGGGTCCATCAGAGCTAATAAAAGTGACTAGAAAGTGTGGTCTCTATTGGAAAAGGATGGGACTCTCATGGAATTCTATTATAGAATATGTCCTTCCGCTCCTTGGAGCTTATGAACCCTTGAATTACAACAAGAGATTAAAGAGTGAAGAAGAGCCTTATCAGGATCTCAATATTACTTCCATAGGCCAATTTTCTGTCACTGACGGGGTTATGAAGAATTTCATTTTGGGTATGAGAATACAAAGGATGAAATTCACTTCTTCGAAACTGAACGGTCCACCTACTCCTTTTTTCATTGCACTCACTTACATCAATAACCGAAGGGTTCGTGAATCCCTTATAGGGAACCAAATCGGGACATCTCCTCGGTCCATTATCACAAAGAGACTCAAAAACCTTAAAGAAAATGAAGATATTAGTTTAATTAACCCTAAAACCATCCTACAGAACCCAATTACTGACCCGAGACAAAAATGGTTAAGATACAGACTAGCAACATCCTCCCTCTACACAAATAAATCGAAGGTTTCTCCAGAGGAACAGTCCTGCCATTGGTGCAAAAAAGAAACGGAGACATCTTTCCATTTCTTCTATTTTTGTCCCCGAATCCTCCCTCTTGTTCGTGCGGTGGAAGAAGACATCCAAAAGGTGTACGGAGTAGCATTAGACCCTAGGGATTGGCTGGTCTGTACATCTCCCTCCTATAAGCATGCCTTCGAAATTGAACACATCATCTCAACTGTCCAGGGGATCCTTTATGCCGCTAGAGTTAAGGGAGCTCCTCTTCCCTTGGGGATTGATTGCGTGGTAAGAAGAAGCTTGGAGATCCTCGACGGCGTCCCAATTGTTCATCAGTAGTGCTGGTTCCGGTGGAGGAGATGTTTGTTTACAAATAGAGCCTCACGCCTCATGTTACTCTCTTGACGCCTTCTTCTGTTGTTTTGTTTTTCATCTTTTATTATTATTATATCCTCATTTTAAATATTACTTAAGCACCTTTATTATTAACCTGTCTTATGTTTAATACCTACGACTGCATTATTCTTATTGTATTTTTATAAATGTTTAAATCAACGTCTTAGTTAATAGTATTTGAAATACAAAAAAAAAAAAAAAAAAAAAAAAAAAAAAAGTATTTTATTTCATAATAAGTATGTTTTTTAAAAATTATGTATTCTTTATTGTCACATGCCATGTTATAAGTATAAATGTTTTGATGTTATTATCATAATATTTTTTTATATCATAAAATTTGTATTCTAATCTAAATAGCATGTCCATTATGTAAAAATTGTATTGATTCAGCTCCTAAGACTAAATGTTAAATTATAATATTTATTTATGTGTATTCTAACGTATTTTCTTAGGAGTTTTTTTTTGTATTTTCCTTTCTTGTACATTTTTAAAATTTGAACTGGTCAAAAAAACAATAATAAAATCATATGCCTGAACAATATGTTAAGGAATTTTCAGAAATGATTGCGCTTTTAAGATAATAAATTAAGAGGTGAATAAGTATCATAGTCAATCGTTTTAAAGTTTGGACATTCTTTGCTGGGTTTTACGATGGTTGAATTCTTTATTATACAATACCCTCCTAAATGAATAAGAGAGGTTTTTTCAAGAAACTTATATTACTTATTTCTATAGAAATATCCTCATAGACGATTTCTTCTGATTCTTTCGGACGCTGTGATGATGCTTCTCCAGGATCGGTTAGAAAAATAGAATCATCCGTGTGATAGATATGTAATCTTTTCTTGAAATGCATTGTGACATAGCACCCATTTCAAGCACTTTTTTAAACTCCTTTGCGTTAGGAGAAGGATTTTCTGCACGGAATGATGAAAAGAGATTCCCACACAACTTGGGTGAAGCGGCTGCAATACAGGAATCTGAACATGTGGTCATTTAGGAATTTATTTGTAATATTGCCAATGATGTTGTGCTAGGCACAATTCTGCGCAAAATGGACTTCCATCCTCGACTTTGATTAATGTTCAAATTATCAAACAAATTCTTAAAAATAATGAAGAAATTCAATGTTTCATTTAATTTGGCGGCTACACATTTGCTTAAAAAGCAACCGAGCGTTTTCTCAAAGTTGTAATATCGAACCAGCGTACAATTTGATCACAAAACCATGCCGATATCAAATAATGTTGACTGCCATTTTGCTGTCGAAACGAGTATCCGAATAGCCGCGCCTGTTTGTCGACTTAAAAGATGTGAACAAAGATTAACCTTCATTTTTTTAAACTACCCAGATTAATCGACATCGGAGACAATTGGGGCTGAAGTTTATAGGAAAGTACATCTTGGTACCAAATCAGAGGCTTGAAGGGTTTCAAGATCAACAAAGTCACAGGGAAGATTATGTTTCTTCAACAAATTTTGATGGAATCCTAATGATCTGCCCTCTAATGGTATGGTTACGTAAGCTTTTTATGAAGTGTGAGATATAAGACATCACACATATTATGGATTCGCTTGAAGAGAGGGGACTAGGAAAAGTGTTCATGACTTGATATTTTGACACTATTCCAAGCTCCTTCTATATGGCTTGATTACATGGACCCATATCGCTGGTATAGAAGCCCCTTTGATACCATTTCGTATGAGGTACAATAATTTGTTTGAAGATAGAAACAATCTTCTCGGGCTCGAAATAATTTATCACTAGGTTTAAGGCTATCACTTGTTTCTATCTCGTCTGCATGCCTACTAGCATGAAATATAATGCATGAGTTGCTGGACATAGGTTGCTGTCAATGGTTGAATAGCCTACAACAGATTGACCATCGAATTCAAACCCAGGTTTAATTGCTATTTCGTCGAACACTAATGAGCAATGGCACTCATTGTCTGGAAATGTCTGAACTCTCACCTAAAAAATGAATTCACACTATAAATCGAATTTTTAAATATAAATGAGTACATTCATCATTTCCATAACATCTTCTAAATGCCAGGGTTGATTCTTAGAGACTCCAAAATAATCATTTATCAATAAAAGTCTCTTTACTAATAATGAGTTCACACTTACATAATAAATAAACAGCTTAATAATTTTAGCTGTTGATTGTCCAGACTCTCCTACTCCAAGGCACTGGATGGGATGAATGAGATCCAAAACAACCCTGTATGACGTCATATTTTTTAAATCCAAAGCGACATCTGCTGCGCAAAAATAAATATCAATTGAAATCTATCCAAGCTACCTGCCTGGATGCGCCGCCACTTTCCTTTAAAGCTTTACTATAGAAGATCGGCTTGTTTAGGGACTTTTTTTTCGACAGCAGGCGAACTTGGTGTACAGAAGGAAGGACCAGGAAAAGACGGCCTAGGACGAAAGGGCCCAAGAAAAAATTGACCAGGAAAAAATGACCCAAGAAAAAATAGACTAGGAAGAAATGATTAAAAATAGAAAAGTATAATGATGACTCATGGAAAAAAATTGCCCATTTGCATGGCTAGGCAAGTATTTCGGTAGAATAAAATTAAGTATTGTACATACAAATACTATTTCTAACATAAATTAGCTAAATAATAGCAAAAATAATTCAATTTTAGAAATTACAGATAAACGATTTCCTTTTTGTTGTCATTGTCATTTATTTGGACCATTTTTCTTAGATCATTATTTCCTATTATTGGCAAACTCACATATTTTTCAGAATAAGTTCTCTATATTTTTTATCTTTATGATCTCAACGGCATCGATCATGAATCGATAGAAAGAGACGTACAAAAATAAAACGCGGGAACCCTTTATCTCAATTACTATTTTAAAACCCCACTGACGACAGCATATTTGACGACTGCCACGCTAACCGGCTCTCAGATACAATTACTCAAACTTATGTTGCAATAAAAATTGTTACAGTAATTTTTAAATGCATTTAATGCATGCCGAGAAGAGAGAAAGGGAGAAACAAAATAAATATCGGGGGGTACTACCTCTCAGTAAACTAAGACAATTAAAGTACATATTCTTTTTAAGAGAGAAAGACGCCTAACCAAAATTAATTATAATGTGAAGCATGCAACTGGCCGGCAGAGGGGCAGCACAACAATGGGAAAGTGCCGTGGCTGCTGGGTAAAGAAAAAAAAAGAGCCTCGTTTATGAATATTAATACAATTATCATGATTTTTGCCTGCGGAAAAACAAATTAAAGTAGAGTATGGAAAAAAGAGCTCTAATTAAAATAATTATAATAATTTTTGAAGCATAGAGTACAAAAATACAACTACTAATAATAGAAGAGGAGTTTTACGTGTTTTTAACAGGCTTGACGCATAGCTAAGGAAACCAAAGTCATATCCTGTTTGGGCTCGGACTACACTTTAAAAGATTAAATCAAACTATAATATTTTTAATGCATTTTTTTATACGCAATTGCTTCAGGTTATGTATATGTATTTTTTATTTATTTTATCGACATAATAAATAATAAAGGAATGCAAAAATATTAAATCAATGACTTATGCTGCAATCAAAAATAATTTATAATGTGAATCATACTGGTGAGGAAGAAAATTCGGTGGATCCAAATTTATTTTCAATGTGTAGTGAAAATTATATTCATGCAATTAAAATATAACTTGGACGCGTCAAAAGAGTTGCGGTGCAAACTGCACCTGCTCCTACGGACCTGTTAGAACGTTATTAATTTAAATATACATTATATATATTTTTTATACTAGCTCCACAGACAAATTTGAAAGTCGTCGAGTAGTTCTATCTTTCGATATGTTATAATAGGAACTAGTGTTGTATCGGTCCCAATTTATTCGGTCCAGTCCAGTCTTAGGACCGGTCCTTGGGATCGGTCCTTAGGACCGTCGGTCCTTGAGATTGTCTTTTGTCAGTCCTTTATTTTTTTATAAGATTAGAAAGAGTATTTATTTAATACGTTCTAACTGCTAATATTATATGTACATATAATACTGAGCGTTATTTCAATAGCAACAAAAGGGGTCTATAATATCTAAATTAAAAAAATAGATTTTCCCCTCATAATATAGGTTATTCAGTGTGTTCATCGTCGGGCATTACTCTTTAAATGTTTCAGTAAAAATAATTCATTCACAACCCTTCCGTTTAAACTCTATAGGCTAAATTTTTAAGTATTGTCATAAACATCGAATATTATTGTTGAAATAATAACCAATACTTAATACTTATTAACAAACATAAGTAAAAATGTTATATTTGCCATCAGCTCATTGAAAATGTTACTTTCCTAATATAAAAGATTTTTCCTTTCATAGCATTCAGAGATGTTGACAGCATGACGTAGATTATGTCGTAAAAAACATTTTCCCTTTTCTAAGGACCGACAAAAAGGACAGGACCGAACCGGACTGCAGTCCTAAGTCCTTTATAAGGACCGACACAACACTAGTAGGAACACGTAACTAGAGGCCCATTGACGAGTACTATGAAAATCAAATATATGGAGTCTAATAGCCAAGTGACGATCATGTTGAAAACCCCCAATATGGTGTCCAGTAATTTCATCGCGCGTAAATTCCTCTTTGACCTTTTATAGCCGTTTAAAAGGAATTTACGCGCGATGAAATTACAGTAAACCCCCAATATAAACATACCTATGACACTCGAAACCCAATGTTCCATGGGAGGTAGATTTGACACCTCAAACTGCCAACTGACTTGTACAATCTGTGGGACAATAGTCTTGGCTGGAAATCTCAATTTGCCATAGTTATGGTACGTGACATAGTTGAAGATTAATTGGCGGGTGAGTTTAGACTCTGAATAAACTATAAATGATTTAGGAATCCCTGATGACACATTCATAAATTAGAATATAAATTCACAAAGACTAATTTAATGCTATAATGCTATTTATGTCCTGTCGGATGCAATTCTATCGAACCATATATAGGCAAAAAAAAAAAAAATTCACAATGAACTTTAGCTTTTATTTTGTTGGTCTTATAATGAAAAGCTGGAAGATATAAGAGGATTTACTTAGGGGGTTAATATTCTGTATCACATTTGTAGTGTCTGAACTGAGTCTCTGATAGGACTCTGGTAGAGCTCACAATTGTGGACCATGGAAAATTGAAGAGGAGCAAATAAGCGTACGCACAAATAGCTTTGGTTTCGAACGCTAAGAGGATTTTTTGCTTTCTTATCTATGGCTTTATCTTATTCACTATTATTATATGATCAATGGGTCACGTGATCTGATAGTGTGCTCTGATAGCTTAAGAAGAAATATTCTATCATTATGGGTAAAACATTGCAATATTTGATGTTACAACATGAACACTGCGCAATTTGCATTGAGTATCGAATTTTTTTTTTACACAGATGCATTGCGAATGCAATATGATACCAAATATGGTCATTGATATGATTTTGAGCTTACGTGTGTTCATTTGTTTAAGATGTAAAATGAAGCTTTATAAAATACTCTGTTATGTAAAATAAATGCCTTATTCAAATGCTCATCTCATCTTATGAAATAATGAGTTTTCATATATTCTTCATATTACGTTTCTTTTTGCTCTTAATGTTATTTAAAAGTTGGGAAAAATTTATTATTCAATGAGAAATTGAGTAAAAGCAATGGTGTGATACAAATTCAATTGTAGCTGGTTAGCCAAATATTTTTATATATTTGCCTATATGTTTCGACAGAATTGTAGTATCCGACTATATATAAATAAGCATACTAGGGTGTTAATTAGTCTATAAAACCTAAGAGGATCTTATCAATGAGTTGGACCAAAAATGACCATCCCCTCTCAGGATTCGATCTTGTGCCCCTAACATCGAGAGTTGAACACGCCTTAACACACACAGCTATCGCACTCCCTCTCTTAGTGAAGCAATTTAAAGTTTCAAAGAATTCAGATTTTTTTGTTTATAAATTTTTTTTTGTCAAAAGATAAGCTTATATATATATGAAGAAAGGCATATAATTAAATATACTGGGAAATATGTGTATAAAGAGCAATTGATTCCAGTGTTTTCCAATTTTGGTATAAATGGAAAGTTTCCATTTGAATAAGGCTTTGATAATTTCTAGTTTATAAATCCTTCTATTATGTTTTGTCATCTTTTAAGTACAAGCATTTTCGAATAATGAGAGTTTTTACCCAAAAAAAATCGTAACACATTTAAATATAAGGCGAACGTCCACTTTGTATTGAGAAAACAGACTGATAATCTCGAACAAGGTCTCTAAATATTGCACTTCTGAATGCTAAGACACCCATAATTGAGACCATCGAATGGAAACGATAACCATCACAGCTGCTGCAAAATACACTGCATTTTCAAATTTTTAAAATACTTAATTTAAAAAAGTTTTTTTTTTGCATTTATCTTTCTTAAATTACTACGAAATATTTTTTTATTGGAGTAATAAAAAATTTTTTATTTATGTATTGTTTTTACGCAACTGCCTAGTTTAATGTTTTTTATTATTATCGTATTGTCTTATGTGTATTTTATCTATACTGTTTGTTGATGATGATAAATAAAAGTCTTAACCGAAATAAATAAAATATCTCATTTTCTATATTGATGAAATAATTTTTTAATGTTTTTAATTATTTATGTTTTATGATATCTATATATTATAGAACTGTGCCTTTCCAAACATTCAAATAATATTATTTTTGTTTATTTATTTAGTTTCCTTTTTTTGTTAGTTATACATTTGCCAGTATTCTGTTGCTAGCAATGTTTATTCGGTATATCTAAGTATCTTAAAACGAAAGTGCTGCACCTGGGGGTTTTCTCTCGAGGTAATAAAAATTGAACTTCCGGTTGGCTGTTGAAGATTTCTCGACGATATATTTTTTTTTTTCTTCAAAAAATAAAACTATTCTGTTCTTTATTATTGTCTACGCAAATTTATAGACCTGAACATAAAATTTTATCTTTTTACTACCCTTTGCAATTAATTTCAACTCTTTAGCACCCGTTTTCATAGTTATCTAGCCATTTAAAAATAATTATGCAAAAATCAAAAATGACGTCATCACACAATTTCACAATTGAAGAAGAAGTCTCCTCGTTCGACTATATTTCTTGTAAAATGAGGGCGGCCAAGAATCGTACTTTCGATTTTATCAACAATAAAACTCTCGAAACCCAAGATACTTTCATCAACATCTCCAGGCAATTGGCGAGGGCTTCAAGACTACATAAATGAAACAAAAGTGAAGAAATAGGAAAAGAGATGATAAAAAGAAAAATACGAAAGGAGACTTCTTCCAACGATAAACTTCGAAAAAATAGAAGAAAAAATCAAGTCCAAGAGCCTCGAGGATGCATTGGCTTTGGTAAACCATACCAATATCAACATTCATTGGCAAATGATATCCTCTCTGGAAGGATTGTTCGGAGGAAAGGGAGTCATTTATGGATGGAGGAACACGAGTTGATATTGTTCAAACTATAAAATCAAGTCCTTCGATTCATCCACGAATGAATATACCATTGCCTATTGTATCCAAACGGTACCTATGAAGATGCAACAGACTACCAAATTTCTCCAATTTCCATGTGTGCTGATCTTCTTGTAAGAGACCTGAATATATATATATATATTATATATATATATATATATATATATATATATATATATATATATATATATATATATATATATATATTTGTTATACCTACATAAAGTCAAATTTAATATTCCAGTCAGTAGTCAATTTAATTGTCCCTTTATTACGTGTATGGGGAACTTTAATTATGAAAAAAAAAATACGATTTATATTCAAAATATATAAAAGAGGTTGCGTGACAAGAATTTAAAAAGTGATTTAATTGAGAGAAGGTATGGTTTATTAAGTCTACGCTAGCAGGAAGTAGAATCAGTTGACTTAAAAATATGCTTCGCTTTTGGAGAAAAGGAGGATTTTTTTCGAGACGAAAAAGACGATTACGTCCAATCCGTCAAACAAATCTCCGTGATTATCCTCGAAAGTGTTTCCATCGACCATTTCTCGACAGTTTGAGCCAAAATAAGGTAAGAAATATTTTTTTTAATTTTATCGATATACTATATCGATTTTTTGGTAGAAAAATAAATAATCTGGGTAAAGCGATGGATGTTTCAATGTATATGTGAACAGTTACAATTTGGTAAAAAAAATCAGGGGTTATCTTGAATGTACCATCAATGGCCCATTTCCTATTATTCGTCAAATCCTGAAGGCCTGAATTCGTCCCAAATATGAGGATTCGACTTTGATCCTCCTCTCCAGAGTCATATAATGGAAAATTATCTTCAGAATTTTCTAGAGTTTTGAATCGGGTGGAATTGAGAATCCCATGCGAGATTGTGGAGATGTTGGGAAATTTTCATTGATGGTCTTCCATCCTCTAACACTTATTGCAGTATTCGATAATGTTGGCAATTGCGCAATTGTAGCTTATCGCTGTTTGAAATAGCTGTCGAAATCGTTGATCGGGTTGTTTGTTGAGATTTCTTTAGAGATGCTTCCTTAAGTTATCTTTGAAAATTTATGGAGTCCACTTCTGCCTTCGTCGATTCATGGCAATGTTCATTCACATATTTAACAATTTCAACTTCAGTTGAAGATTTGTATGAATTTTTGCTCTACATTTCTTTGCTTTCCTTTCGCAACATTCCCAATAAATAGTTCCACTATTTTTCCGATTTTTTAATACCTATGTTGATATTCATCAACTAGGATCAATTGGTTTCATTCACTTTTGATAAATTTTGCCATATCTTATTTTGATAGCAACTGAAATATACTGACTAAAATTCTCCTATAGAAACAAAATATTAAAAAAGACAAGTTAAACGCACTAATGCAGATTTGTATATACCAGTAGTTCCCAACTGGATTCGGCTCGTGGACCCCTAATGGTCTTCGGGCACTTTCCGTGGATCCCGCCTCAATTTTGTCAAAAACGCGAATTTCAATTTCAATACGAGACATCTGTGAAGTACAATTATATTTTATTTTTGACTTATATCCAGGCTTGTGAGCGTTCAGCTTTTTTTGCGTTCAGCGTTAAAAAAAACGTAGCCCCGCTTCTTTTTGTTTCGGCTATCAACGAGCTAACTAGGTTTTTGACAAGTAAATACCTAGGGTTTGGAATCTCTTTCGGTGGTCGAAGACATCTCATAGACCTCTATGCAGATGATATCACGTTAATGGTGGAAGCCAACTCGGAAGTGCAGCTCGCAAAAAGGATTGATATTTTACTGTCCTTCTTCAAAAAATACGAGGGCAAATCTGGCCTTGCAATGAATAGAAGCAAAACTTTTATACTTCCGGTAGGGAAGTGGTTTCCGCATGCTAACTGTAAAATACAAGACGTCAGGATTGCCAATTCTGTCAATATTCTCGGCATAGAGTGGACAAGATTTGGTGTATCAGAACGTAACTGGACCCTGTTGAATACTAAAATTTATGGTCAAACAAAATTTTGGCGCAGTCTTTCTCTGCAAAAAAGAATCGATCTCTACATCTCTAGGGTGGTTCCACTAGTTTTATACAAGGCAACCTCCATTCTTAGTCTAGCTGAGCTAGCCTTAGAAGAAGAAGAGAGGTGGCTGAAATCTCTCTTTCACAAATCGTATATCTCCGCCATAAAACGCCCCAAAAAATATATCGGCGGTGGTCTGTGCCTCCTTCAGTCTATTGTTCCGAAATATTATCGAAAGGTAATACAAGAAATGGGTGTGTATCACACTCGTGATTGGAGAAGATACTATACCACGTCAGAATTATTGAACTGGATACATTTGGGCACGCTTTTAACCAATCTGGAATTGGAATTAATTTCACCTTTTTTAGCTTCCATGCAAAGACTTATGTGGAAGATGGAGCCCGAATTTCATTCGGATACTACTGTGGACATTTTATATCAGAATAAGAACAAGAAGCCTTTTGTCAGTAGATTTGGTGATCCTTCAGCTCTTGAGATGTTTGCCCTTCATCACAACGTCTTTACGATACATGATTTTAAGTCAGAATCGGTCTTTAATGTCAATAGGTTCTATTTTCCTCTTTCTCGTACTGTTAAGCATTGTTGTCCTCCCTTGCCCTGGTTTTTAAAATTTAAGGCACCCTCTGGTGGTGTAAGCCAAGCTATATCTATAGCAGAGTCTTTTATCAAGATGCTAGGCTTGCCTCTTTCCTGGGAGAAAAGGATTCTCCACTCTACGCAGGGCATTGTAGACGGGCTAAAATTTACTGCCCAATTTCAAATTTCAGGACAATTAATAAAATTTTATTACCCCTGCAACAATTGCGGTTGCTTATACAACAATATCTTACACGCATTCGTTGACTGCCCTGCGCTATCATTGGTGAAGCAGTTTTTAAAACTTAATTTATCTGAAAATAAAATAATTTCCCCTAGTATTCTAAAGGCCTATATTCTATTTGGGCCATACAAAGTGAAAAAAAGTTCCCCCTCTAGTCATAAAGCTCTAAACGCAGCAGTAAGCAACTTCAAATCATTAATTGCTAAGCAACTAACGGCAAACTCTTATGTGGAAGCTGAGGACCTGAGAGCGATCATCCTTGGTGCAGCGGCTCGTTACGAGGCGCTCGATGTTAAAATTCCTGACCCTGGTTCTCCTTCTTGGGAATGGGCGGGAGATATTATACGATTTGTGCCATCTCGCTCAGGAGTATACCTGAAAGCTCTGAAGAGGATTTTAAGACGTCATCGGGATTTTTTAAAGAATAAATAAACGCTGTTTCGTCCATGTATATAAGGTTATAATCTCTTGACAGTAAATATGTTCTACAATGTTCATTAATGTTATTTATTTTAACGCAACTGTCAAGAGTATTTTTATTTATTTATTTATAGTTGTCTGTATTTTAGTGTAGTAATTTTTTTACACTGTTTTATAATATTTGATAGCCAAATAAAGAATTTTATAACCGTTAAAAAAAAAAAATAGCGTTCCGTTCAATGTTTTTTCGTTCAGCGTTCCGTTAGCGTTCAGTGACGACGTTGTTTTTTTTTAGAAAATAATTTCCAGAAAAAGTGATGAGGTTTTTTTATAACAGAATTCCAAAAAAGTGAGGACTTTTTTTTATTTTAGAAAAGTGAGGACGTTTTTTTAAGAAAAGAAAAAAAGTGACGACGTTTTTTTAGAAAATAATTTCTAAAAGCAGTGAGGACGTCTTTTTTAGAAAAGAAATAGAGGAAAAAGATGATCATTACACGTGGACCCCGGCCAGGCCTTCGTGGACCCCCACGGGGTCCACTGGACCACTGTTGGGAACCACGGGTATATACAATCATTAATAAAGAAAAATCCTTTGTTGATAGATGGAAGCTAGTAATTTCACTATAATAGATTTACTGTTGGGTATTGGACTCTTATACAAAAATATACGACGTATTTTCCGGAGTATAAGTCGCAGTTTTTTTCGTAGTTTGGCCGGGGTGCAACTTATACTACCTATTAAATATTTTTCTGCCTGTTTATCTAATAATTTCCCCAAAAAATGTTACAAAATGATTGAATGCACTATAAAACATTCCTTAGACAATTTCCATATATGTAGACATTTACAAAGTTGACTTATTCTCCGGTGTGACTCATATATGCCTTTTCCTCCTTCTTTCTTCATTTTTTGGCCTGTCCGACTTATACTACGGAGCAACTGATAATCTGAAAAATACGGTACTTAAATATTATCAGCTATTGTGACTAAATTCTGGACATAATTAAATTGCCTATTATTAAGTTAATCAATAAAATTTCTCTTTTAAGAAGTAATCTTTATTTGTGGTAAAAATATATTTAATTGCTGACAAAATTAAATATATTTGATATTAATAACTTTCTATTTTTGTAACCAAATGAAATTAATAATGTCTCATTATATCTACTACGTATAAATTATGATTTAAAATCAAAGGCAAACGAAAAATGGATACAACAATGATACACTCCCCTTTGTATACAATAGGCGATATATTTTGTGTTTATTACAACCTATATATATTTCTTTGTTTGCTATTCCTTTATAAAGTAAGAACTATTTTGATGCAAGAAATATATTCCTTAGTTAGTATTTAAATCCTGCTGCGTATGAAATTCAAAGACGAAACAAAAAATGGATGCAACAGACAAAGATGCACTCCCCTGCGAATTGAATAAGCGATATATTCTGTCTTTATAACGACCAGAGACTTATTGTATGTTTTTATATATATTCTTTGTTCTGTTATAAACTGTAACTAAATATAATCAATTTGACAAATTATGAATTGTTAAATAAATTTAAGCCAATTAGGTACTATCAATCAAAAAGGCTCCTAAAACAAATTTATACCCCTTTTTGAGTTGAGTTCGGACCTCAAAACGTGAGGCTTCAAAATACTGAGTCTAACAAAGAAAACACAGTTATTTTTTCTTGAAAATTAGCTTTATTCATTAACCTAATATCTATCAAGAGCAACAGAGCAATTATTCCAGTTCCGCTGTATATTTCAATTCCACTTTTTTAGAACGATTCATCTTTTGCCTCAAATATGCCTCAGTTTTCAGCGATAAACTCTTCATTCGTTGAAAATGATATATTATGAATTATTATTACCTACCTCATCTCATGCCAACTCATGTTAGCCCCTCAGAAACCAAAAGTAGGTCCAAAATATTTGGATTGATTTCAGGTACCGCTGATATCTGAATAAGAAGATCAATAAAATATATATCATCTAATAATATAATAGTTTATAAATAGTGAATCGCAATGTTATATCAAGTTCATTGTTACTGCAACTCAGGCTCATACTCTCACTTATCATATATATCATAAATTCAACAAAATTAAAGATTTTGGATATTTTTCTCCAATTACAGAACTGACCTCCGACGTTGGATATCATCAAGTTTTGAGGGGCTTGTTGTTGCTACACGAAATCAACGCAAACATTTAGGATATAAATTGTGGGTCTGAGGGGCTAACATGAGTTATTTAAGTATCGGCAGGGAACATCATCACATTTTGAGTGCTGGCGGTACCAGAAATCGACCCAAAATTTTGAGTTATAAATTTGTAAGGGGCTAACATGACTTATTCAAGCAACGGTTTCAAAAACTCATTTTTAGCTTAAATTAAGGCTTGGATACCATAACATTTTGAGAGCCGGCAGTACCAAAAATTTTGGTTTTGAGGGGCTAACATGAATTATTTTAGCTTACGAGGTAAAAATTATCACGTTTTGAGGTCCAGCAGTACCCCAAAAACCGTAACATTTTGGGAATAAACTGGAGTTCCAAGGGGACTAATATAAGGCTTTGGGCATTCTAGGATTCAAAAAATACTAAAAAATATCGGACAATTTTCCTTTCGGGAAATTTTCCGTTCAGGCAATTTTCTATTCGGGCAATTTTCCTTCGGGCAATTTTTTATTATATATATATATTATATATATATATATATATATATATATATATATATATATATATATATATATATATATGTCTAGTTCTGTAGACTACACTTTGATTAGTTCTTGTCATGTCAATATAACAACCTGGGCCTTAGGCTTGCTTAGCAGCATTACGCTTATATTTGTATGAAATCTATTAACTTATATCAAGATTGATTAGTTAAAAAATTATGATATTCGACTTAATTCCTAATGAAATATATGTGAAAACCTCGGCTTCATCGTCTTGATGCATTTATCTAGGAGCCATTCAAAAAAACAACTGCAGAGATATTCATTGGATCCTGAAATACCATTTAAAAGTAAAATAAATGTGACTCATTCTTGGAATAACTGAATGGATGCTTTATTGATATTAGGGAATTTCTTATGCTTGACCTTTTGACAGTCATTGTCTTGGCCATAAGCACCTCACTATGAAAATAAATCCTTCAAAATAAAGGTTATGGTCAAAAGATATAGCTTAGCCTGCAGTTCCTTAAACTTTGATTCTATTGACACGTTAACTGCATCATTAATATTTAATGTTTTTCAATCTCTTATACATTTTCTATTCATTTTAAAATAAATGAACAAAGATCATATTAATCATTAATATGGTAGCTGCCCGTCTAATTTTCAATCTAAATTCCAATCCGAATACATCTAATTCTTAGTCTGTGTGTGATGGAGTATATATATATATATATATATATATATATATATATATATAGAGATATATAGAGAGAGAGAGAGAGAGAGAGAGAGAGAGAGAGAGAGAGAGAGAGAGAGAGAGAGAGAGAGAGAGAGAGAGAGAAGGAGAGTATTTAATATGCTGTTTATTCCGTTTAATGAAATTATTCCATTATATGACAGAAATGAGTATCTTAAATCGCATCTTAAGATTTTTTAAGTATAATAATTATCACTTTAAATGTATTTATTTTGTGTGGAACCTTAAAAAATAATTATCGTAAATATATATAGTCATATATTATGGCTAATATGCCATGATGTATCGGTTCTTTTTTTTCCACAATGACTATTGGTAAGCTACTAATTATTATTGTTTTTATACAATTATAGTATTCAGTCGTAATATATTTAAACAACAAATAACAAGTGATCTTAAAATGAACTTTTGTAATTGATTGGAAGTATTTTTTATATTGAAGGTCCAGAAATCGTTAATAAAAAACATAACATCTTATAACAATCTGTAAGAATAATAAGCACATGCAATTATCTCTTATTATATAATTATATTTAAAATATCATTTATCTGCAGTCGATTCTGATATTTTGAAAATCATTTTTCATTCACTGACTATTTGGAAACAACTGAATGTACTCCATGGAGTTCCTCATTGGGGATGAGCCAATATAGGAAGATTAATATCAATAAGGATGCAAATACATTTTGACGCCAAATATGGCCACTGTTGTTCTTTTTAAACTACAACTCTTTATTTTCTCTTATAGAGGATGCAACTGAAGTTGTTGTTTTTCAACTAGTGAATATTCAGTATTCTTAAAATGAATTAAGTTGGATTTTGATAAAATTATATTCCAATATTAAACAAGTACAGCTTTTAGATATATATATATATATCAGGAAACGACCGGTACCCGGCCCGAGTCCCGGCTGTTTTTTGAGCGTCCCGGACCGGCCCAGTCTCCCGGTTTTTTAAGACACCGGGCCGGGACATCAATATTTCTTTCGTTTGTCATTCATAAATTTTATTACGAAAGAATCACCATAAAAAAGTGAGGACGTTTTTTTTAGAAAGGAATATTTGAAATACGAAACGTCATCACTTTTTTGAGATTCTTTTCTAAAAAAGTCATCACTTTTTTTGGAGATTATTTCTAAAAAACGTCATCACTTTTTTGGGAACGAAAATTTATATTATGTCGGTTTTGGCTCGGCCCGGCTTGAAAAAATAAGTCCGGCTCGGCCCGGGTCCTGAAAAAGGTATTCCCGGTTGTTTCCTGATATATATATATATATATATGGTGCCCCAATGGATGTTGCATTTGGTCGGATTCCAAAGCAGCTATCGGAGCCTGGCGATCGGAAGAAACACGAAGTTCACTTGTAAGCGACACCAAGATTCTATTTGGGGTCACTTGCCGTTGAAGTACCTCTCTCTCTTTTTGCTGGTTTAAAGGCCATAGTGACGTCACAGGGAATGAAGTGGCAGATATGCTGGCTAAGACTGGAACTTTAAAACCACAGCCTTCACAGGTTGTTGGTATAAATGGCAGACACTTTGGTCAAGGCTGGAATATTGCCGCCAAAGCAGTGAAATGATGCCAAAAGTTCAGCTGAATAGATGGAAGCGTCTCCTGTATTATTCCAAAGAAAATCTTAAGTCTTTGGTGTAAATATATATATATATATATATACATATATGGGAGGCTACTTATTTTTGTAAATGTTATCCTCAATGAATAAATGTGATTTACGTCTTTTCTTTGATTTCTATTTATTATATGAACTGTCAACCTATAACAAAGTCATAAAACTGTCGCTGACTCTACATCCAAGGGATTTTGTCAGTCGGAGCTAACTTAGGTCCACTCATTAATATTCCCATATGACATCCAGTTCCTTTGATCTAAAGATTGTCTCCTTCTTCTTAGTTGAATGACCTCCTTCTTGCACCAGATAGGAAATGCATGATCTAATTAATTGAAGCCAAGATCATTTCCTGGACGGAAATGCCTTTTTCCACAGAGCCAACCCGAGAGAGAGAGAGAACAGGTATCCTGCACGAATAATAATAATAATAATAACAAATACACACAAGAAAAAACATGAAAAAAACCTTCAAAAATAAATATGCCTTGATAATAACAATCACATCTGACGTTATTTCACTTTTTTTGGTTCACTAATATGATAATTAATGCTTCCTGAAAGTTATTTGATATCGTACTTTTTTATTCATTAAATTATGCTTGCAAAAAATGCCTCCAGAGGGCACCATAAGCATCAACAATATTGAATCCAATTAATGACGTTTAAACTTACTAAAAATATGAAATAGTTTACAAAATAACAAATTATGAATTATAATATAATAATATAGATATATTAGATCAAAATCTAATATTTTATTTATTTTCAGGAAACTAAAGATGAATCTTTCACGTCTTAAGTAATAAAGTAGTTATAACAGATATTAAGAATAAATGACTGCAGAAAATACGATTTAGAAATAAATCACCAGATAAAAATGACCCAAGATAGAAAAGGAAAATAAAGACCCATGGGAAAAATGGCCAAATTAATTCAACTAAGATATCATTTATTTATCATTGAATATATTAACTTTTTAATAACTATTTACTCAATTTATGTGAGAAATAGTATTTAAACAATACTTTTGGTATTCCATACTTGTCAACACATGTATTTGGGCCATTTCTTCTGGACACCTAATATCATCACTGTGTTCTTAGGATCAGCGTATGAGAGGTCTTTGGAGGATAGAATTTGCTTCTTCAGAGAGACGCCCCAAACTTTTCAATTAGATTGTTAACTAATACCACTCAAACTAGTTTATTACGAATCCTCTTCTTGAAGAATTTACGCACTAAAGAGTTTGTCTATCAATTAACACATGGTAGGAAGAAGTTAATTTTATTTTGACTTAATTTTTTTGTACAACTTTTGAACAAAATTATTGCTTTTAGATTTGAAAGATAATTGCCATGATTGTTAAAACATTCCTTAAGTATATTATAATAAGATAAAATTCTACGTCATTCTGTTAACAAATATTTTAAGCTTGTATTAAGTGAAAACAAATGATTAAACCAGAGCACTTTTAAAGACCCACCAGTCGAGGTTGCGTTGTAGAAAAGAAGGGTGTAAGAAAGATTGATGGTTATTTATTTAATTGTGATGTAAGCAATGAATTATCTGACTGATGATATCGATTTTGGTCACCACTAATTTTCAAACTAATACAGCATACGTAATTGGCACTCCTTCCTGAATAACCCTTTTCTCTTTCTTCTTTTTCTTCCCTCTTACTATATTTTGACAATTCATGGTCACTGATTATACAGAATATAGATAATCAAATACACAACCTCTAATCTGGGGTATTATTCATCTTTAAAAGTGCGTTATGAACCAGTGTTATGTTGCATATATATACTTATCGTGACGTCATAGAGATAAAAAAACTACTGCTTATGTTCCTCAATGCAATGTTAGTTTTGAAAGTCAGTAATTGATTAACAATCTATGAATTGACTAAATGACTATTTCTTCATATCCGACCTCACGCTAAATAGATTTACATTCACTTTGACCCTAAACCAAAAACATTTATAAAAATATTTATAAATATTGAAAAGACTGTATGAGAAAAATACAAATTCAAATATAGTAAGAGTAAACAATCACTATTTTATATATTCAAAGATCCTAAATTGCTCTTTTAACTGGAAAATGATAGTAACATATGATGGTCAAAATGATGTCACAATGTTTGATATGTATCAATCAAGACATAATGTAATCTTTAATTTGTTATAAGTATTTTATTTGGGTGTAAAAATTTGAGAATTAAAAAAAATTATATATATATATACATATATATATATATATATTCTACTTTCTTAGATGATATATTTTTAAATAAGATAAAATTTAAGTGATAATGACAAAAGTCGTGTAAACGGGCAAGTTTCCCTTTGTAAATAAATGAAGGCAACTGAGGATAACTTGATAATTTTAAATCATTTAGAACAATTGACACCATGCTAGAATCTAACCTGTGACAGGGTAATTGCAAAATAGTTTAATAATATATGTAGAATTTTATGATATCTTCTATGAATGGCATACTTAGATGGTCTTATGCTCTATCAAGTAATCTCCATAATGCAAGTCTAACAGGTTTCTTGTCCCCCTTCTGGTCATTGCATTGACTGCACCATGTCCTATTAAATAAAAACTATACTGGCAAGTTAACCATATTTACTGTTATGATGCGTAATGAGACAGAACTATCATCCATTTCACAACTCCAAAGTGTGTAAAAAACAAACATTTAAAAGCACAGCCCCCAGGCATTTTATTGATGGTCCCGTTAGAATGGAGTAAAAGTAATCGATTCAAAATAATATAGGCACAAATAAAAGGACAAAATAATAGCATGAATAATTTAAAAAGCTTATAAGACATATTACATAAGAATTGTATACATTTTTGGAATTTTCATACTTTAATCTTTGAACATGACTCCATGGGAAGGATTACTGTAATGAAAATTAAGATGTGAAAAATAAACGTATTTAAAAAATAACTTTAAACAAGAGGACTCAGAGAGTGCAAACCTCCGCCGATCCCCACCAAATGAATCACTTGGTCTTTTTTGTCATTTGCCAATAGATGTCGCTGTGCTGTGCTCTCCACTTTGAGAGCACATCACAGCGACATCTATTGGCAAAGTAGGCTAACTTTGAAATATTTATTAGTATTTAGCTCATTTTGCATCTTAAAGAAGCACTCAGAGATGCCAAAATTATTCACTTGTTCCTTTTGGCCTTTCCAACACTCCACAAAGTTTCATCCGAAGCCGTTCCGCACTTTTTGAGTTATCCTGCTGACAAACTAACCAACAAACCAACGCCAGTGAGAACAATACTTCTTCGGCGGAGGTAAAAATATATAGGTA
>CP045891.1:5275321-5286246 GCA_013387185.1 Caligus rogercresseyi
TATTATTATTTATTCATTGATGTTACTATAAAAATACTAGATGAAAACAAGTATATTAGGATCAGCACCTCATATTTATCAAGCATTTAAATCAATTAACATTTATATATATATATATAAATATGTATCAGGAAACGACCGGGTACCCGGCCCGGGTCCCGGCTGTTTTTTGAGCGTCCGACCCGGTGTACCGGTTTTTATACACCGGGCCGGACTTCAATATTTCGTTTGTCATTCAAATTTTATAGATGAAGGAATTTTAAATATCTTACAAACTACCATGTCCGGATAGACTTGAAATGACTGCCATTAGTGAAAGTGTGTTACACTGCATGACCTGAAGAGAGACTCCATCTTCCATACTGGAAAGTTTGTTTTTCCTTTGAATAGATCTGCTGCCCTCATCTTCCTTTAACCTTGGTGTCAAATTAGTAACCAAACAGATGAATGTCTTGATGCGCGGGCGATCCTAAATAACTTTAAAAAAGTCCTTCTTCTTCCTTCCTCATGGGATAAGGTGATTATGCGATCTCTGGTGGGTTTAATTGACAGTAGAACATTCACTTCTCAGTTCCAGATCTCTGCTGGGCTGCTTCGATTTTTTCGCCCCTGCAAGGACTGCGGGAAAACTTATAATGACAGTGTACACGCTTTAGTGACTGTCCAGTTTTAGCTTTATTAAAATCTTTTATTATATTGAATCAGGATTTTATCAAAAATTTAGGCCAGCTTCCTTAATGGATTTTTACTTTTTGGTTTGCAACCATACACTAAGCCCATCTCAGTCGAAGGCAAAGCTATAAATGCTTCAATTTCTAACTGTAAGGCCTATATTGCCAAAAATTTGACAAGCTACACGCCAGTAAATGTTGACCATCTGAGGGCAATTTTTATTTTCGCTGCTGCGAGGTATTGTGCTCTTCGCTTACGAATCCCAAAACCCAGGACAGTTCATGGAATTATGCTTTTGAAGTTACTAAGTTCTACCCTTCTCAATCTGCACGACATCTCCATACTTTGAAAAAGGTGCTACGATTTACAAAAAAAAATCTACTCCAAGGACAATGAAAACCGCAAGGAAAAATAAAAAAATAATTTGACATTTATATTTTTTTTTTCGCGTAATTTTATTCTTTGTTTTTTAGATATTGTGTTAGTTATTTAGATTTGTATGTATTTGTAAAGATATTTTGGCCTTTTAGTAGAAAATTTATTATAAACTATAATGTTTATTGTTGTTGTAAAACTTAAAATTTTCTATCACTCTTTTAGTTGCTTTAATATGTTTTTATGTGACTAATAAAGGCCTTGCTGCAGGAAAAAAAAATATTCTTTCAAAAAAAAATGTCATCACTTTTTCTGAGATTTTTTTTTTTTTTTTTTTGAGATTCTTTTCTAAAAAAAACGTCGTCACTTTTTTTTGGAAATTCTTTTCTAAAAAAAACGTCTGCACTTATTTTTTAGGAAATTATTTCTAATAAACGTCATCATAATGTCGAAAGAACGAAAATATATATAAGTCCCGGCCCGGGTCCTGTCGAAAAAAGGTGTACCGGTCGTTTTCCTGTATATATATATAACTATATTGCTTCAAATGAAAACATACCCTCAATTTGGGATAACATAAAGTAGTCTTATCAAAATAACCACAAACATTTTTTCAGTTGGTAACTTGCTTTTTGGTACGTCCAATAGTCCGAATTCAGATCCATTTTTCCCGATAAGATGTACCAACAAAGGATCATACATATTTCACCAGACTATATCGAAACAGTTATTATTTCCATTTATATTAAGAAGTTAGGTTTGAATAATCCATTTCCAAGGATTTGAAAATCACATGGATTCAGGCCCATGATACGAGACAAATGGTGCTGTTAAGAATGATACTCATCTCTCGAATTAAATTTCGCACCTCAAGAGCCAGGAGTGAAATTGTACTTTATTGACAATTTATTTTCATCTTTTTTTTGTTATACTTATCAAATGGCTTTATGTTGATGTCTTTTTATTTAAATTTCTGGTGGATTTGTTTATATTCAGGTGGCCATATTGTTTACTCCAATCTATATAATAGTTTTTTTGGTTACTTCTATTATTACTTTATCTTTTTAAAAGAAGAAATATATTCTGCATGGTTATTTTGTTTTCTTTATAATTGACTGGATTGAAAGAAGTCTTATTTGTGTGCTTGTCTACAAGTTACTCTCACACGCCGCCGTCTTACACTCCCTCCCATCAACATCTTTAATTTTATGTAGTTTTCTATTCAAACGAATTCCATTGTGTATAACCTTTTTTTTTCTTTCCTTCTTTATTATTTCCTTTCCAGGAAAAAAATATATATAGCATTATATTGAAAGGGATGTTAGACATATTCGACTGTTGATTCCTCTGGGGCTCAAGAGGAGCTTACTTGATCATTTTGGCACATTTCCTCCCCCAGGATTATTATTATTTTATTTGGAAAGCTTATGAAATTGAGGTCAATCCTAAAATATCTTAATATTAAATGTATTAAGCCTGCTTTCCCTTTTTTCAACATATGATTATTCAATCTAAGTGATGGTTGTCGTGTTCTATATTTTCTAGGACTCCTTCAATATTTTATATCATAAAAACGCTTCCAGCAAATCATTACTTAAATTTAAGCTTCCACTCTAACTGACTTTCCCAACGCAATCAATCTTGTTTGCAGGCGTCTGTATTATTTTCAATTTGTAAAACCTATTACTACCGCAAGACTAAAGTTTAGTTAGTTTAGGTAGTACATATATTTAGATACTATTTCAACACTTTTCTGGCTATAATCCCTATGTAAAATGATTTATGATCGGATCGTCGAATATTAATTAAGACTCCTAAGTATCACTTATGACAGTGGACTTCTCTACCTTCGATACTTTATCACATAAATTTATCATTCAAACATTGTATAATAAAGGTTTTGGCGATTTCATCATTAGAATGGTCGGTGCTACAATTGCCAAATCCAGAACAATTGTTCAGTATGGAACCACAAGCGCTAGTTTTAACAATAGAAGAGGTGTTAGACAAGGAGATCCGTGTTCTTCTATACTTTTTATACTATGTCTAGATTGTTTGCTCGAGAGGATTCAATTGGGTAAAAATATAGTTGGTTTTTCGGTTATACCTCTTCCTACAAAAGGTCTTTGTTATGCAGATGATATGACGATGATCTTTACTGGAAATCCATTGCAAACCTTGAAATCTTTTAAGCAAACCCTAAGAGTCTTAAAGTGTTCTCAATCTCATCTGGTCTTTGTGTAAACGCAGACAAAACCGAAATAATCAGTGGATATGGTGGCTTAATTGAAAGGGATGGCCAGTTTTATAATTTCTGGAGATATTAATATTTTAGGATCTTGATTGGAAACATTCTACGGCTATGAATCTTCAAGACATAAAGGTAAAGTTTCGAAGGTGTGTGGCTTCTTCTCTAGATTCAGGCTTAATTCTGGAGAAAATACAAGTTTGGAACAATTATATCGTCTCAAAAGTTATTCATCTTTTAAGAGTTACACCTTACGATGAAGAAACGTCCCGCAGATTAAGTATATGCAATTCGACATTCCTCAATTTAGATAAAAAGAAAAATATATTCGATGAAAAGACTTCACAATCCTCTACGATACGGTGGTCTATCTGTTGTAGATTTTGAAAATTTATGGAAATCTTTGAAAGTACTGGGTTCGAAATATGTGGACAGAGAAGGAACCACTGAGTCATTATCTCTCACAAATTTCTAGAGGAAAATATACGGAGAGGGCATATTTCGGACTGAAGGGGGTGTTGCAAAGATTATCGGAGTTTTCTGGACGATTCGAAAAGATCATAAAAGGAGCCACCAGCACTATTAAGTTGTATGAAAAGAGCCTTAGATGGGAGGTTTCTACAAGAGGCTCCATAATTTTAAAGGAATAAATACAGTCGGACTTGACTTTGCTGCAGAAACGGCAGATTCCCCCTTGCATCTAAATAAAATGGCTTTCAAGCAATTCCAGTCTGTTTTTGGCTTGTACGAGTCTGTAGACAGACCTGCAGTACCAATCAGATTGCGTCTGGCTGAAACCTCTTCCTCCCAGCTGCTGAAAATTTGTTTGAAGCCTACAATGGAACCTTTCATTAATTATTTAAGAAGACGTTGTATAAATATTCCAGTGGCTAAAGCTATAGGTGTGATAAAAAGTGATATGCTGTGGTCATCATTAAAGTGTTTTAAATACCGTGTCCTCTCTGGTACACTCGAAGTGCGAGACAAAAATTTTAAGCAAAATCTAGTAAATGTTCTTTTTGCCGTACGGAGAGTGAGTCCAGTGACCACTTTTTATATGACTGCACATATCTTGGTCCTTTATATAAATCCGTTTCCGATCTTTTAATCGACAATTTAAGTTTTTATCAACCTAAGAGAAGTGACTTTATAGCCTTTTATGTTGGACTCGATGAACGTTTTATAAATTCTATAATTACAAAACACAGCATGTATTATATGCAAGGAGAAGTGCATCATGCAGCGATATTTGGGGGATTTTATCAATGGTTAACTCCACATTAAAGTTTTAAAGGATACATGTCGTAAGAAATGATGTTTTTACCCAAATGTTCTTCTAGTTTTTTTAAATATGTTGTTGTTTTGTTTGAAATATAAAATGATGCCTGTTGGCCAGAATTTTTTTAAGAACTCCTAACTAATAGCATTTTAGGCTTATAATCGACTACGTGGAGAAGGTTTTTATTGAAAATATGAACACAATTATATTTTGATTGCCCTGTTGGTTTAAAGGTAGCAGGATTGGGATTTTGTAGAATGATACTATAACATTGTCTGTCTGCAGCTCTTACTTAATATTACTGGTTTACTTTTCGAGTCCATTATCGATAGGTCGAAGACATGACAATACGCCCGATGTTATTGAAATAACTTATTGAAAGTCATATACTCAAAATAAAAATATTACCTCGGCCACCTATTGCAATTATATAATGATCCAAGACTATAATATATCTATATATATATTGGTTGATCGTTTTTACGCATTAATAACTTGGTAAATGTTTTCCTGAACCCCCGAATTAAAAAAAAGATAAATACCGTGTGCTATTCCTTTCACATTTCACTACTTGTTTATTAGGTAGAGTCTCTGTCATAAAAGTGGTAATTTAGCCATATCTTACGATTTATTGCTTCCATTTTAACATGCTTAACATACCATAAAACTATATTAGAGAACATGATCTTTTATAAAGAGGTTTGATTCCCCTCGATTTGCATGTCATTTTTTCCTAATATAACGACATATTTGAGAACTTTCAAATAAGGGAACATTCCGTCTCTTTGAATATACGAGGGCTGGTCAATAAGTCCGTGACTTTTTAAATGAAACAAAGTTTTTTTGACAAAAGCTAATTTTATTTTTCAACATAGTCTCCTTTGAGCTCTATACACTTCGTCCAGCGTTTCTCCAATTTTTTATCCCTTCCAAAAATAAGATTTCTCGAGGTCCTCAAAATATGTATTTGTTTGTGAGATGATTTCGTTGTTGGAATAAAATCTCTTTCCGGCAAGCCATTTTTAAGGTTCAGAAACAAGAAATAGTCACTCGGGGCTAAATCTGGAGAATACGGCGGATGAGGGAGCAATTCATAGCGTAATTCGTAAAATTTCGCCATGGAAACAACACATGTATGGACTCTTGCATTGTCTTGATGAAAAATAACTTTTTCCTTGGCGAAATGGGGTCGTTTTTCCTTTAAATCCTCATTAAATCGGTCCAATAAGCTGGTATAATATTCGCCATTCATTGTTCTTCCCTTCTGAAGGTAATCTACGTGCATCCCAGAAAACAGTAGCCATGACTTTGCTGGCTGATAAACCCACTTTGGCCTTCTTCGGCGCCGATTCACCCTTCAAAACCCACTGTTTTGATTGCTGCTTGGTCTCTGGTGTGTTGTAGTGTATCCATGTTTCGTCCACTGTTACAAATCGGCGAAAAAACTCGTCCTTATTGCGGTTGAACAAAGCCAAACATTCCATCGAAGTTGTCACCCGATTGCGTTTATGGTCGATTGTGAGCAAACGCGGCACCCATCTTGCGGATAGCTTTTTCATAGCCAAGTGATCCTTCAAAATCGAAACCACTGACCCATGTGATATGCCTATGGCTTCCACAATCTCCCGCACTTTCAATCTCCGATCGGCCAACACCATATCATGAATTTTTTGAATTGTTTCTGGTGTAGCGACTTCAACTGGGCGTCCAGAGCGTTCGGCATCAATGTGCTTGTACGACCACAACGAAATTCTGTAAACCACTTTTTTACCATTGATATCGATGGTGCAGAGTCTCCATAGTATTTATCGAGCTTAGCCTTTGTTTCAGCGATGGTTTTTTCCCGCAAAAAATAATGCTTGATGAGCACACGAAATTCACTTTTCTCCATTTTCTACACAATTCACGAAGTTGTTTGTCTGTAAAGACTGTCAAACACAAACTAAAAGACCCAGCGTGTTCAAACTTTAACAGAAGTCAGCTGATAGATGCTTGATGAGCACACGAAATTCACTTTTCTCCATTTTCTACACAATTCACGAAGTTGTTTGTCTGTAAAGACTGTCAAACACAAACTAAAAGACCCAGCGTATTCAAACTTTAACAGAAGTCAGCTGATAGATGCTTGTTGACAGGAGCAGTGTTGACAACCAAATTATATGGACGGAAATACAAAAAGTCACGGACTTATTGACCAACCCTCGTATATCAGGTCGAGTGATAGTAATCTATGAGTGCATCTCAATTTTGCACAACGATCCCCTTTTTACTCAAGATATTTATCATTTCAGATATTAAGTTCAAAATAAAGTATTCGCATATGTAAAGTAAAAGACTTCACATAGTTATATAATAAACTAAAACAATCGTAATTGTTGTGGTTTATGGATGAGTGTTTAGAGACATTGCTGAGGATTAAATTAGTTTTACTTTTTTTTCTTCTTTTTTTATAATTTAATTGAAAGATTAAAGTAACAAATACAAAGAAACGACTGGAGTTTCAATAGCCTCAAAAGTATAATTTGATTGTATAGAGCCCCACTTTATAATTTGAGTCTAATTTTACCATATACACAACGTCTTCATTTTATCGAGTTTAGAATTCTTAACCTAAATATAATTGTAGCGATCTTGAAGTGAGTTTAGTTTTTTTAGGGGGAGAGAACATCTTGAACCACAATGACTGGATGACTGCTGTTGGTCCTTGCCGTATTTCACAATATCATTGAAGTTTCCTCTGATAATGCCTTTGTACTTTAGAGAAAGAGCAATCCAGCCTTGCTTTTCCTCAAAAATCGCAAACTGTAAACTCTATTGCTATGTCACGCAAGAGGAAAGATATCAGTTTTGCCAACAAAAGAAGGGCAATTTGGCTAGTGCTACTTGTTTTAGATACAACAAATATATCTAGAAAGACTTTTTTTGCATTGCTCAACTTGTGCTTACAGAATTATAAAGTATTTAGATAATTTTTGGGAGTGTTTGAATTATTTTTTTTCCTTCGGTTAAAAACATTTTATTCGGTTAACTGTGAAAATTTTATACAGTGTAAAAATAAAATAAACTAAATTATATACAGAAACAGAGTAAAACCATTCATGGCAGTTGCGAAAATACATAAATAACTTTTTTTTTGCCTATATGGTTCGATAGAATTTTTATCCGACAGGATATAAATAAGCATTATAGCATTAAAATTAGTCTATCGAACCTAGGATCTTATCAATGAAGTAGACCAAAAATGACCATCCCCTCTCGGGATTCGAACTTGGGCCCCCAACATTGAGAGTTGAACACGCTTAAAGTGTTTGAATTATTTATTGGATATATCTTTAAAAAGTTACCTTTAAGCTATATTTTTGGTGAATTAAGAAATAGTTCCTCATTGAATTTAAGAATTAATTCTTTAATTAAAAATACTTTTTTGTTGGATAGTAAAAGGAAGACGGGTCAAAATACCTCTTAAGGACAAAAAGAGTAGTGGAAATGGAGGGTAAAAATAATTTGTTAAATACGTGCCGTATTGGAACTAAACAGCTCTAGAAAAAATGCACCATCGGAAGCTATAATTATCATTTGGTCTAGTAAATTATGTATACACCACATTGGAACTAAATGGCACAATGAACTGAATGCCGTTTCACTCATTTATAACCAATTTATAGCTCAAAAGGTCACAAAATAGCACCCTCTCTAATGTATTTTGGCTAATTTATCGGAAGAGGGTTCCTCGTACTATATTGTGCATGTTGTAAATGAGAAGCTTTCTTTGTATGGGTGAGTGCCTGTAAAAGTGAGCAAATAAAAGATTTTTTGGGAATGCATTTTAATAATGAACGTTCTGCATATTTATAATTTCAGTTTGTTATTATTTTTGTTTTAGCTTAGGAACATACATTAATATACATACATATATGTATAAACTGACGTATATGTATATGTACATACACCGACTATTGAAAACACATTCTCTAAAAATGAGATATATCATTGTGCATAAATACATGTAGACAAAAGAGGAATTTTCTTCACTTCACTGCCTCTTAGTCTTTCTTGAAGTTCATTTTTAGATTAAAAACAATAACAGTTGAAGGGGTACATGGAATAGTAAATGAGTTGTATTTGAGAATACACATTCGTTCTCAACAAACGCAAGATGTAATACAGTTATTAACGTGTTCAAGTTAACATGCTCTTCGTAACAATATATGTAATCGACGCGTAAAGACCATACATTAAAAAATTCTACATGAAAATTAATGCCTAATTAACGTAACTATTAAAACAAACAAATCAATAGTCCAAATTAAAAGAGAGCATAAATGTAATAACTGTTATGGTAAAAGAAAAAAGATACATTCAAAATAATGTAAAAAGTTAGAATGTAATAAGTGTCAATCATATATATATATATAATTTTTTTTTAATACATAGATTTTTTGCATGCGCCCGTTCTATTTTTAATGTGTAGCAATAAAAGCATATATATATATATATATATATATATATATATATATTGACTTCAATCTTCTTTATGATGGTATGTTTCTTTTATGAGATTATTTTTTTTAGCAGAACAAATGTTTCACAAACTCTTGAGTTTTATTATGAACTTTTAACAGCTAAATGACCACTAATACATCTTTATTTTCTGTTGAGTACCAGCTATAGAAAGAGTGCAGCATATGGTAGAGAGTACGACTTTATAATTTTATAATGAAATAGGGGGGATAGTTATGTGTTGGGATTACAAAAAGGTTGTTCACGCAACTAACCCAAAACATGATTTTTAATAATTTAATAAACCTGTTTTCTTAATTGTCTACGCCGATAGTCCAGGTAATGATCGTTTATCGACAAATATGAAGTATGATGAGTTTCTTGATCAATTAATGATTATAGTTAGAATAAGAGGAGTCCATTCAAAGGATTCGTCAATGACGTCATTGGATGTAGGCCCATGAAGAAGAGACAATCAGTATTTTTAAGGATGAATTTCTTCTGATATTCACTCCTATACAGCTCCTCAAATACTTTGTAGTGTAATGCCAACTGTTTTTTATAATTTCCCCCGCTCTTTTCATTTCAACCAATCCCATTTCAAGAAACGGTACTTTTTATCATATCCTTAGTGATGTGGTTTGATTAGTTCATCGCTATTTCGTGGAAAAATATTATATATATATATATATGAAGTCTCACTCCCTCTTTAGCCCTTTGTGTCGCTGTCTTTCCAATGAAGAGGCTGACAAATACAACGATAGTCAACACTACCATATGTTCCTCGGTACTCTTGAATTATGTATGGTACCAACTGAAATATATGCATTAAAGGTGCACATAATAACTAAGAATCATTTTATATTATAAACGAGTTGTTTTATAAACGAGAATGTCATCACCACAAAGGAATTCGCGATAGAATTGATAAAGGAACTATGAAAGTGATAACATGGACTACGTTTTCCCGTCCAAGAGTAAAAGGATGATGTGAAGCATCAGACTCTCCACTTGAATCATGTCTCGTCAGCGTGCCTTTACTCTTCTTATGGAGCCTGGAAGCCGTCAGCATCGACGAAAATCCGCCAACATCCTCAAAGAAATCCTCATTCATCGTGTCCGACGTCCCATTCTACAAACTCAGTTCTCCAATATTGAGGAAGAGTCTGAGCTTTTTGTCTATCTTTGGATTCATTGTGTCAAGGACATGAGTGATATTACGTTTTTGAGTCCAGGGAACTATTCTTCCCGCAGATAAAAGGGTATTCTTCGGCAAGGTAGAAGAACATAATTGACCTTGCCTACTTGCTTCGATTGAGTTTCATCCGACTGAATATACAATAGCAACACGGTGTGTAAAATTAGTCTGTCGAACCCAGGCTCTTTTCTATGAGGTGAATCTACCTAAACGACTTTCAGAAGGCTCGCCACAAACCTCTATTTCATTTGGTTTGTATATAAAAACCAAAGAGTCGGGACTCTGATCTACAAATATTCAATAAATGTCTACTCTTCAGAAGATGAAAATGAATTTAGCGATCAATAAATATATACATAGAACTATTTTGAATGTAAGAAAATACGATTTCAATTCAAGTTGAAATATCATTGGATATATTAATTATGCTGGGGTTAAAAGTGACAACGAGTTAAATTCGTATTAATCATAAGAGTGCAGTAAAAAGTTCATATGATAATAGAATGAATATTTTTCTATATATAAATATATGAACAAATTTGTGAATTTAAAGCATCATGATATTTATTCATTAATCATTATTTTGACTTCAAATGAAAGCTCCATGATTGATTAACATATTCAAAAACACCGAAACTAAAGAGAGTGAAGTG
>CP045891.1:5286346-5301066 GCA_013387185.1 Caligus rogercresseyi
ACTTGCCACAATCTTTACAAGGAGTTTGAAGAATAGTATAGTCCTGAGGATATTTGGACCGAGATGTGGAAGCGCTTGCCATAATTAACTTTTTATCCATGTTTAGGAATTGTAGATATTTTTTTTAATCCCACAATTTTATTTGCTTATTTTCTGGGAACTCTTCGGAGGACATTCTTAAATGCTAGAACAGAGGAACAGTACGGTGAACAGCTGCCCTTTTTAGCTTAAAAATAGATATTTTGTTTAACTCATGAAAAGATTTGATGTATAACTCGAATGCTTCAAGTTCAATAATTTATGTCCTTTAAGATTTGTGAAGAAAAATTTCTTGTGATAATTTTCAAGTATGATATCTATTGTTGATGACGAATAAACTGACGGTCATGAGCAAGTGTAGGCAGAGTGTATAGTACAATAAGCGCACCATTCATTTTCAGAATTCCTTGAAAGGTCTATGCATATTTTTTTATAAATCTTACGAATAATTGTAGAAAGATTTGATAGTTCGCCTCCACCATAAAACATTTGGGTCTTTTGGAGTGAGGTATGTAGCTCTTATAGAAAAGTTAAGACAGCCATGTATTTTACTTCTCAATTGCCTTTTCTGCTAGCAATGGAATGGCTGTAGCTTTATAGAGAGTCGCAGGAACTATTTTATAATTATAAAATCAATCCCTTGCTGTGGATTTAAACTTCTCCATCTCAATAGATTGACATTTACCGAATTTTGCAAGGAAGCCCAATTGCTAAGAGATGCTCCAAGTCTGTCCCATGTGATTCCCAGAATTTTCACACTATCCTAGATTTGAAGCTAAGCGATCGGAAGTCCTTGAGAGGGATTCCTATTTCGGTTGGGAAGAATTATAGTTGTTTTTTTAATACTTTTTAGTCCTGATCTTTATTCATATTTTAAGAAATGATTCAATATGACTTCCAGTCGTTAAATTTATTGCGGTTCTGATATTGTCTCAATATGCAGAGTAATGTCGTCTGGATATATATCTATGTGCTTACAGTGTCCGAAGCTAAACACAACTTTTTACTACGGAATTATTTAGATACTTAAGGCCAGTAGCAAATAAAAAAGGCGCTGATGGGCAGCCTTGTCAACAGCTTCTTCTCAAGGCTATGGCTTCACTATTAATGTCGTCCATATTCACTGTTAAATTTCCATTGAGAAGAAGTACTCTGATTGGATTAGAATATTGTTGGGAAAAGTTTCTTTACAGCTTTCATAATGTGCCCATGGAATATAGCATCAAAATCTTTGCAAAAGTCGTTAGCAATTATTGCTCCCAATGAGCCCTCTCGATTCTTAGGATTATATTGGCACTTGTATATTTTTAGATACATCCGATATTTTCCTCCCTTCTAAAAATCCTTTTTGCTCCATCCCCGATTTCATATTTAAGATAGGCTCAATCTCATGAGCAATGCCACCAAACAATATCCTGTATGCTTCATTGAGCACAGTAATGGACCTCTAGTTGCTTATATCGGTGGGTGCTCCTTTTTTGGGAACCAAAACTCTTCTTCCTTTGGTGACAGGTGTAGGAGCCTTCCTTATCCAAGTTCGAATAGATGAAGGACGACTTCATAGATACTTTTGGTAAATATTTCTCCTCCCAAGCCATCTGGTCGACTGGCTTTGATATTATTAAAATATTTTCCGGGTCAAAAATAGTGTATATCATAGAGATAGCTTTATGATCTGAGCCGGGTTGTGGTCAGTATCGTACATCTTTGAACAATGTCAAAATTTAAAGAGGAGCCAGGGCTTAACCTTATGCGTGAAGATCTGTTACTTTTGTGGGAGCAAAGATCTTATGCCATTCATTTTCGAATGTAAACTTCTTAACTATTTGAGGATCCTTGATCCGTTTTGATACCAGAGAGAGAACTCCGCGGTGTGTCGCCTGTGAAAAAGAAGTAATGTGTGTGTAATCGAGTATATTTCTTAGTAAGTGGTAATCTTTACGGGCACAAAAAGTGTAAGATAGTGAACAAGATGGATATGTTATTGATCCTTATGTCCTATAGGCACAATATATCCTCAGTAAACTTTTCATAAGATAATGGCGACATAGTTTACATTTTCCTGTTCTAGTATTCATTAAATTATTTTTCCGATCCCCATATTAAGTTTTTAGTTCGATGAACACGATTGTGAAAAGATATCATCAATTCCCTTTTTTCTAAGCTAACATGTAAAAAACAGTAATGTTTTTAAGAAATGGTCGGTGAATATTTTATGTATCTGGGCCTTTTGAGTATCTTTCAAGTTTTGTAAATGATTTAGGTCTGAATAATAATTCCTTAGCCAATTTACCATAGAAGTGTCCACCTCTTTTGGTATAGATGCATGGGAATATATTAAATACTTCACTACCCTCTACTGTTTCAAATCAGGAGAAAAAGTTATTGGATAGTTATATTTTAGGAAGTTATTACATAAATCACTTTATATGCTAATTTAACATCTTGTTTTTCCTAATTCCTTATTTGAACATTTTTTTTATTTACTTAGAGATGTGTTCCATTTATTAACCTCATATATGATTTGAAGTGAGACAATGGAATTAGATTAAGAACCTTAGGGACATAATACAATTATTACGAATTATAACAGCGTTTAAACACTCGGAAGATTTTTTGTCATATGAGATAGTTAATAATATAGATTCGTCTACTATGATCTTAATCGAGATATCCAATGTTTTTCATATAGATAATATCAGTAGCAGTGCAAAAAAACCTGCGATGTTTCTAGATATGTAAAATTAACATTTTGATCTATATCTTGTAACAGATTTTAATTAAGTACCATAGTTTGTTAGGATGAGTTATAAGATAAATATTCTTAAGCAGAATTTTATTCTACAAAAGTTAAACTTATTATTTATTAATTTGAACACTATGTCCTTGATTATAGCCTCAATTTTGTGGCGGAAGGACAAGCACACATTGTTGATTTAAGTCTTTGGCATTCTCCTCCAATCCCTCCAAGCACAGGCCCTAGACGCCATTTGTCACCAAATGCTATACTCCAGGGGGTTCAAATCTGGGCTCTGTGGAGGCTAGAAGTACTTCGACCAAATTTAGCCATCCCCTCCCGTACGCTGATGACCGTGTGGGTTGGAGCCCCATCCTGCTAGAACACTTAGTAGGACTTCTTTGACTGCAGAAAAACCTTGTTGACCTATGAGAGCACATTGATTTTCAATATTTTAAGTACTCACTTATTGTGAGCCGTTACCCAGAAGGGAATCAAATTAGAGACTTCTTTTCTCCTATCGAAGCCACCGCACCTATTATCATCACTAAATGTCTCCCTGACATTTTCCAAGGGCGATCTTCTTTGATTTCCCGCTTTTTGTGTCATCCTTGAGACTTTTCTCCTCTTCAAGACTGTTTTGACCCTGTATACCAACTGCAGGTGATCCCGAGCGTCTTAACAATGTTTGGTCATCTGCGCGCGTATCAAAGTTGACTCCTCCAGCCTTTCGCACAAAACAAGTATAATTTGGCAGTCTTTGATCCCTGATTATAAATAATTAGGGATCAAAGACCGTTATAACTCCTAGTATTAGTTTTCTTTCTTCTTTTTCAATGCACTTTTAAAAAATACTACATGTTTTTTAAAACTAATTTACTAAATTACTGTTTATATAATTTATTGTACTCTGACTTAAATGACATCTTGGGCATATATCCTGAATAAATTAATCAATTCAGTAAATATGTACATTGTTGGAGTCAATTTTAATCTAATGTTTTTGAATTAGCTCTATAGTCCTTTAATATTATGAGTGGCAGTTATGATGAATCAAAAGAGTTTGTTTATTATCTATCCACTAATTAATTAAACAATGCCGTTCAAACTTCATTGCAAATTACGAAGGAAGGGAAGTGTATTAGTCTATGAGAAAAAGAGTCCGATTATTTTCTCATCCTTGAAGCCAATTACATACTTATTTAGAATATTAACCACCGTGAAGCATTCAGAAATATATAATTACATTTTATCTAGGATTATGCGCATATGACTGGTTTTATGAATGATTTGTGTATGAAGTAGGTTGTTGATCCTCTGGTCTTTTCTTTAAAAAAAAATATTACAATTGTTTCATTATAATACATTTTTTTTATACTCTAAGTCATATAACGGGTCGACAATCTTTGCCAAATCACATAATATTTGCTGGACTTCCTCACTCTCATTTAAAACAATAGTATCCCTTATGGAGGGGGAAATATCGCAACTCTTTAGTCAATTATAAAAGCTTTGTACTCAAAAATAGGATTATTATATAAGTACTGAATACTATACAGAACTACATCAGGGCTTTTATCTACATATATTAAATTATCAATCACTGAAGTACAAATATAATAATGAGGGTAAGTTTTTGATAGTAATATTGACTAAACTATAAAAAGGAATGCATCCTTTAAAAGGAAGTGGAATGTCACGGTGGAGGCGTGTTTGACTCTAAATGGCTCAGGTTCAACTTCCGAAGGGGGAAGGCCATTTTTTATCCATCTACCTGAAAAGTTCCTAGTTTCAATGTACTAATATTAACGCTATAATGCTTACGTTTATTCTAACGAATTCAATTATATAGAACCACATAGGCAAAACTAACTATAGGATTTCATAAACAACAAAGACACCTCAATTAATATAGTGTAGCGATATTTCTTCTGACTTAGTATTCGGTAATATGGCGCTATAAGAGAATAGTTTAATTGCAATAATATACTTACTAATCTAACGATATACAGTAATGAAAAAAAGGTATAAAAATAAAATATTAAAGAACAATATTCTAAAATGTTTTACAATTAGCGTGCATAACTCCCCATGTTGAAGTTGTTGGTTGACTTCTCCTCAAAGGAAGTTGTTCATATTGATAATTGAAAGCGGTCGATGAATTCATTTTAATGCTATAATGCTCATGCATATCCGCACGGAGTCTGCAGTTCCATCCGTAACATGACTATCACCCACAGACAATCTCCCATCGGACCAGCACCCCCCGACAATCACCCCCGTGCCATTTACCTGTTACTAATATTTCTTATCTCTTAAAGTCCACTTATGAAGTTAACCATGTTTTTTTCGTTTGCATTAAAAACTATGTTCCTAATATCGGTCATACAAAACATATGGCCGATATTAGGAACATAGGTTTCAGACACCAATGCAACTTTGTCATAAAGAAAATATAGTTAAATTTATAAGTGGACTTTAAGAGATAAAAAAATATAAGTGATTGTCTGGGGATGGTACTCCTAAACTCCGTTCCATCCAACCAAATCGGCAAATAAGTATATTAGTAAATGGTACTTGACAAAATGAGCGACATTTTAATGGATGTACTGCACAATTTTATTATACAACTGTTGGATTTACATTTAATATAAGATCATTAAACGTATTTATATCCACCCCAAAAGATATAAAAAGACAGAATAAAAATACTTCATATATTAAAAGCCATATTCGGCCCTAATAACTTCAAGGTCTTCTTAAGCAACTTTTCAAGACAAATTACATAGAAACTTCCTATTTGAATGACTGCATGCCTGTAGCGTTGTTACAACCTCAAAAACACAACTCACAAGATGTCAATTATTCATATTATTATCAATAAACACAGCCTTTGATCAAGGAAATGTAATCAATCCCTTTTGGACTGAGTCATTCTATAGATATCAGAATAGTGTCTATAATTAAGAAATATTTATATTTCTTTCTTTATCTTTATATTAGTCTTTTTCCCTCTTTCTCTATTCTTGTTTTTCTACATACAATCATGTCACAGTTTTCTGATATGATGATATACATTATATTATTGTCAGGGGAGAAATATTAATTAAGGAACTTGCTCAAAGGCCCTTTGAGCAACCCCTTTCATCACTTTCATTTTCATCCTTGCACATATACCTTCTTCATGTTCTATATCCTGTACATACCATAAGTATGCCCGCGCTCTTCGAAAGGTCCCCCATGCAGTGTGTGTGTGTGTGTACTGTACAGTACATACATATAGCTTTGCCCTTCAGGAATAACGCCTTCTTTAGGGTAGCTTGAGGTAGTAGTAGATGTAGTACTCTTTGCTCCTCTCCTGCACTGTTTCTTGAGACGTACTTTGTTCCAAGTGCCATCACCTCTGAATTAGTCCTGAGTCTCAGTTAGTTATCTTCTTATGTGTGTGCCCGTGTTAACTCAAAGATGAATACAGCCCTGAATTCCGTGGTCTGAAATCATGGGGTGAGTATGGATGCCTTACTATCTTATTGGAGTCAAGCGTCTTCACGTGGTTAATGTAAAATGTTGGGCATATTGAAGTTATGGAGATACATAGTTGACAAAACAGCTTAGCATTATATATTTTTTTTTACTTCCAAAGCGATAATTAGATTCCTAAATGATCTTATCTGAAACAAAAACAATAAAAATGCACTATGCTATGCATGATAATGCATGCTTCTAGTCATGTGCGTGCATATACATATATATATTAGGGTGATTCTTATTTCAAGTTTATAGGATTTTACTTTAGTGCATAGAGATCATCTTGTAAAAGTTTGAACGAAATCGAATAATGGGAAGTGTCCGCTCAACGGGCCCATAAGTATGTAGTAACTTATGTAGGAATTTTTTTTCGGCACTCGATCGCCTCTAATATCCTTAATTTCAATGCTTATTGCAAGGATTCCATATCAATTTTTTATTTTTCATGTACATCCAAAATTCAACGAGAACTATAAGTTTGAATAGTCGTTTTATGGAAAATACCCCAAAAATGAACATTTTGAAACTTTATTATCTCGTTTGATTTTGGATGTACATAAAAAAATAATTTGGAATCCTTGCAAGCATACCTGCATTTTGTTTGAAAATATCATTGAATTAAGGATATTAGAGGCGATCGAATGCCGAAAAAAAATTACTACATAAGTTTACTACATAACTTTTGGGCCGTTGAGCGGACACTTCCCATTATTCGATTTCGTTCAAACTTTCACAGATGATCTCTATGCACTAAAGTAAAATCCTATAAACGTCAAATAGATCACCCTAATATATATATAGCGATTGGTTTGAAACCTAAATATGTCATTACTGTTGAATGTGGTACCTAATTAAGAATATATCTTATTTTTAAGCCCAAATATATCATAATCATGACATTCGGAACCCTATTTTAAATAGAAATAGATTAAATCCTACATATTCGATGATTCATATGAAACACGTAATCCCTGGTCACGCATTATTATATTAACTTATATTTGTGATATTAGGTTTTGCTCAGATCTTGTAAAAATATTTGATTTGAACAAAGGTATACAAGCAATTACTTATGTTACAACTTCTAGAAAATTATGAAAGGTATAACTTCCATTTTGTTGCATTAAAGTGGGTTTTTTTATGGTACAAATTAGAAAAGGAAAATGAAGCCTTTGCCTTCATCACATTTACTTATTACGCTGCACTCTCTAGACCTTGGTTCTAGCTTTTCCCTTGAAGATGCAGGTTTGCCTACTGGATGATCCACTTCCATTTGTACTTGAAATTTGATGCACACATAATGGCAATTGTTTCTTCGTTCTATTTGAGGCTATAATGACTTCTGTGAAGTTAGGCCTTAGTATGGGAGGAACACTTAATGAATGGGGCGTATAATTCCAATAACGCCTAGGATGAAGGAAGGAAAACTTTTGATAGACTCGCTCAAAACCATGTTTTCCTCTGCGTATTCTTATATTATTAGCTCGATCTTAACATTACTTTATGTAAGTGCTTTAACTCACCATCTGATCAACGCTTCCCCAGAACTTATATAAGTTATATTTCATCCATATCAACAATATATTATGGTTACTATCATTAATTTCTTCAACTACATAATAAGTGTAACGAAACGTATGCAAAATAATGATAGATGCGTTCTACACACGGCCTATATAATAACTGGATGCAGAACAAACTGAATAAAGGAAGGGAATATGAATGTTCGAGACATCAGCTGATAACAGCCATATTTGTTATCCACATTTATTATGAAATATATATTATCGTTTTCTCGATGAAACAAAGAAGAAAAGAAAGGAATTGGATTTGTTCTCAAGCATTCTAAGTCTACCTGTATACCATATTTTAAGGAGTAAATGATGAAAGGGATAGCCAGTGACGTCATTTTAAGGGATAAAATGATGAAAGTGATAGCCAGTGACGTCATTTTAAGGGATAACCTTTTTTACAACATAACATTGGGTATTTATTGCAGGATTTACATTTTCTATTTTCAAAATAACTTAAATGTTTCACGAATGTGGGACAGCCAACTTAACTCTCCTTGTAAGTATTCAAACAGCTCTTTAAGTGGGCATAAAGAGGCTTTGTTTACTTTTAAATACCTTTAAAAAAAGCGGAATCTATGTTTTTGGTATTTTTAGCCTCGAATACTTGATATATATTTTGTGATCCACAATTGTGAACTGAATTATCATTCTCTGATAAATATCCAGATACTATATAGGCTGGTGGTTCTACTCCAGCAAGAAAAAATGAGTGTTGGGGTATGCTGTAATTAATCAATAGCCGTAGGCGGCATTCTTCTCAAACAAACATTTAAATCAAGCGCATTTTAAAAACAATGGCGCCGCATCAAAGAAAGGCTTGTCACCGCTGTGACCGCCGGAAAGACTGTGAAAGAGGTGCCCCAGGTTTTGGTGTCTCTGAGAGGAGGGTGAGGAAGGTGTTGGCCAACACCAAGAGGCCAGAGGGCATCGGCAGAAAGAATGAAAGTGGAGGACTGAAGAGTTCAAGCAGGCTCTTACAGACAAGGTTGTGGTAAACCCCAAGGTCAGTGCCAGAAAAACTGGCTAGAGAGGCCATTTTTGACTCTTTAAGACCTTGGTTTAAAATTAAAGAGGATCCAGGCAAAAGAAGACAGACCTCTTAAAGATTGAGGGATCCCTAGGGAGTTGCTGCATATGAGGGCCTGGTTCAGTGGGATCATCAGTGAAAATGGTTCAAGTTAATTGAGCAAATGTTTACTATGATATGAAGTTTTAATTTGTAAAAATGGCAATAAAATTATTTGTTTCCAGCTCAAGTATGATCATTGGGAATTTTTGATATAAATGGGTTAATCATGTCTATAGTAGATCTCAAACTCCGTAAGAATCAACTTAATTCAATAGTTCTCTCCAGAGATATAGTTGAACTAAATAGTTACGGCCCTTTTGCTCCTTCACTCGGTGTGTGTATATCCTTTATTTGATTTAAAATTATCAGCTTTTTGCTGGTCCGTTTTAGATATAATAATATAAAATATAAAAATATAAAAAACACATAATTCCTGTGTAGTATGAACACATACACATATATATATAAACATTAAAAAACGTATAAAATTAAAAATACTAAAATAAATAAATAAATCCCCTAAATTGGGGTACTGCGGCCAATGGTCCTGGCTACGTCCCTTGCCGCAGCTAGTGTCCTGGCCGACCTCAGGGACTCGAAATTGTTCCACACAGACACTGCGTGGGACGCAAATGTGTCTGTGCCGCCCCTAATGGACACGCCACCGAAGTCGTAGACCTCGTCGGTCTCTTTGGGGTTGGGAAGACGAGATCGCCAATGGGGTTTCTGGCACCACATCCCCCATCGTTGGAGTGGAAGCACTTCCAAGTCTCTACTGCCACAGCCATGACGGTTATCTCGTTGAGGGAGGGAATTTGCAATACTAAGGAGATCCTCGATCCGAATGTGGTCCCGTCTCCTGCAACCGGCGATGCTCCTTGCCACGTCATTGATGGCGACCTGGACGGCCCTGTGTGCGGCATCCGGCCTTATTCTTATCAAACCTAGGTGTCGTCACGACCGCGGCTGCATACGAGAGCTTACCAACCATAAGCCCCTGGCCAGTTGCCGAAGGTATTTCCTTCATATCGGAAATGAGACCGCTGCCTTTACCACGTAGGCATTGTGGGGTGCGGTGGTGAAGTCTGAGTCGAACTTGACCCCAAGGAACTCAATCTCATCGGATGGGTGCAACTCGACGCCCCAACCCTGATGGTGAAGGCTGAAGTGTCTTTTTCTTGGCTTTGCCCCCAATCATGAATTGGGTCTTGGCGGCGTTAAGGACGAGACCATTCCCCCTGCATATTTAGAGAAGGCATCCGCCTTCGTCTCTAACAAGAGCCCAACTTCCTCAAGGGAATCACCGACAGCCCATAGGAAGAAATCGTCCGCGTAACTGCTATTTTCCTCGTCTCCAATGCCAACGCAGGAGGTGACGTCCGCAACCAGGACAAGGTAGAGGATCGGACCTAGGATGGAACCTTGCCTCACACCATACTTTACGTTCAGGAAGTCGGACTCGGCGCCATTCCACACCACACGCTGTGATCCGCCAGAGAGGTATGACTTGAACCACTCCAGTTGCATGCCCTCGATCCCAAGCTTCTTCAGCTTCGGCAACAACTGTAGCTGGTCAACTGTGTCGAAAGCAGCTGAGAGGTCAAAGCCGAGGACCCCTACAACCTTCCCTCTCTGCTTGGCTTTCAAACCACTTTGCATGGGCAGTGGCCAACGCAGTTGTGGTCGAGCGGCCCCTCCTGAATCCGAACTGGGTGTTCGGAAGAGCCTCCGTCTTTGCCAGATGGATCTCGAAGTCGGTCTTTACGACGGTCTCCAGTATCTTGGAGAGTGCCGGCAGGATGCAGACGGGTCTGTATGATGCAGGATCAGCAGCAGACTTGCCCTTGCCCTTATAAATGGGTAAAACGTTCGACAATTTGAGAGCCGTGGGAACTGTTCCGGACGCCAAAGATCGGTTTACAAGGTGCGATATTGGTCCGGCAAGCACCTCAATACCTTTCTTGAGGACGGAGACGGGGATCCGTCGACGCCCAAGGCTTCGGTGGCCCTCATGGCTTTGACGACCTTAGCAATCTTACCAGCGCTTGCAAAGGAGAAGGAGAATGGTGCAGAGACTGGGGCCACGATGACGGTGGGGGTTCAACGAGGGGAGGCCGTGCCGCAGTTTAATAAACTTTCTATATTAAAACTTATTTACGGCAGTCGCAAGTCTCTGCATTGGTCCATCGTAGAGATTCCATTCACTCGAGCGAAGCCGGGAGGGAGACGCTTGATTGCCAATGGCCTCGTATTATAGATATATATAATATAATATATATATAATATAGATATATATATATAATATATATATATATATGATATATATTATATATCATATATATATATATATAATATATATATATATATTTGTGTGTGTGTGTATTTATAATAGTTCTTTTCAACATACTTTTGTCCCATTCTTATTGGAATTGGGTTACTTTTGGCTATATTCGAATCATTATATTATAAATACTAGGTAGAGTTTTAAAAGCTGTTAGTTGTGTTTATTATTTAGACTTTACTTCTTTTTATCTATTCTTAATTATATATTTATATAATCATTCTTGTAGGATCACCACGTATGATGGAGCTGTTTATGTCATTTTATAATAGTCAAAAGACGGCATGCAACCAGTGAATGTCCTTCCAGTTATTTATGACATGAGGATTATCCTTGACTTTTTATCAAATTTGAGAATATTGTGTTTTTATGAATAATGCAGTGATAAGACAAAGGTCAATGTATTTTGTTCTTACAAATATATACTTCTATAGAAGGATTATTCATAAGCTCTATGAATGTATTCAGTAATTTGGAGCAAGAAACGGAATAATATAACATAGTAACATTTTCCATTCATAAGTATTGAACCTACTTAATTATACATGATATTGTATGAGAAAAAGGCTCAATTGTGAAAATATATAAGAATGGAAATCTAAAAAAGGGGTTCAATATATACTTTATATTATATCCATAGCTCCTTAATGACCAAAAAATGATATTAATTAGTAAAAGGTTTTATCGTCTAAGAAATCAATATGTCAGGGCAATATCCCTTTCATGATTTATCTAAATAAATTTACATTCATTTTAAAAATATTTATCAACTCGAACTTCCATGCTAAAAAAAACCTAATTCCTTCGACATTTAATCCATTATATATAATATCAGTTATGTACCGTGTAGGCTAAACAGATTCATTTATTATACTGATTTGTATTAATTAAGCTAATGTACCTTTTGTAAACTGATAGTAATTAATAATTTACTATTCGTGGAGTCTAAAAACTTATCCAATCAGCTTGCTTTGTTCTTTAATACGTCGAATGAAAGGTGTTTTTTATATCCTCTTTTCATTTCTTGTTAAGAAGCAAATTGAATACTAAAGTTTTTTAATATATTAAAAACTTTTTTTTTGTATAACATTTTATTCTACCACCTTGATGAGTTATTGAACAATGCAATTACGACAAGCACAAAACATATACTTTTTTCATGATTATATCCCATGTGACTACTTTTTATTATTATTATTGTATCTCCTTTAGATTTGACTCATCTACTGAGACGTGTAGCCTTTCATCACTGAGAACGGAGGATTCTTCTCCCATCAGCAAGATTGACTTTGAGTGCTCCTTCCTCCCGCAGGAGCACGCTCAACTCTGGTTCGACGAGAACAAAAAGTCCTCTGCACTGGATTCCCCGGCCCCTCAGCCCACCAGCCACTCAATGTGGATGAAGTACGGGTCCACCCTTGCGGCTCAGACACGAACTATGAGTCATACAAAGACCCTCATTAGCAAAAGGTAAGCTATTTGGATCCTTAACATGGCGGACTTGTTCGGGAAGTAAGAGCGTCCACAAATATTATAGCTATTAGGTTGGGATGTTTGTTTTAATCCTTTTGTGGAATAAAGCAAATACCACGCTTGAAGCTCATAAAAGGAATCATCTTATTGTATGCAGTTTGTAATCTCTCAACCATTAGTCATAAATGCATGGCAATCTTTTTTATCAACAAGAAGTAGCAGATATTTCTTTCTAATTTAATAACACTCATTCCAATATCACAGGTATATCCTACCTAAAAATGCTTTTCGTAACACCAAGTGTACAACAAAAAATAGTATATGCTTTAGTTTTATTCCCATTTTAAAATTTTGGAATTTTTAACCCAAAACCCCTTCGGTTTAGAGAGGAATTAAACAAACTTTAATTTCGACACCTGGATAAATCCATGCTCTTGTCTGAGAAAATTTGTCATTGATGAACGTAAATGTTTTTTAAATAATATGAGATAATTATTAACAATGAAAAATACCATCTTTGATACTCTGTCTCTTCCATTCATCCAATCCATTTTGTTATGGTGGTATGACGTCAGCTTACAAAAGACAAATTTACTGCTTTTTCACATTTTTTAACCCTATTTTTCTTTTGCAGATCCCTCTGAGTTAGGCAAGCGAATCAAATTCACTCTGGCGACATTGTGACGCTTCTAACTGGAAAGGACTCTGTGACATTTCGCCTCTACTATCGAACAGGAGATGAATCCTATAAGGAGACATGGTCCAACATTGGTGCCAAAAACAGAGTCCCTCAACTCTCAAATTGACCGTCTCCTCCAATTGGAAAGCCCCTCTGAGCCGTCAAAGGAACTGGAGGAGCCTCGGCAACAAGGCAGTCCCCTCAAGACTCTTTTAGTGTTTCTCTTCCTGCCATTATATTCACACTTCTATTCGTACTCTTCGGAGGAAACAACGAAAGCTCGTTACTTCTAGCCCAATAAGACTAAAACTAAGCTTTCTAAAAACTAGTTATAACAACAATATTTGGAATAAGTAATAATATTAATTATAATAATGATCTATAATTTTTGGAATGCCAAATATCCCTTCTTTTCATAATGGTAGTTAGCTGTCGATTTGTCATCATGAATATTAATAACAACACAAAAAAGGACAGTAAAAGTAAATTCAGTGATATCTCTTAAATATCAGTTGTTTTTGAATGCAATAAATATAATAATAATACTAAAATTTGGTACTTGGCTACTAATTCTAATACTTATTATAAATGATTATAAGTAACATAATTCATGAACTTTCACTGAGACTCGTCTTCTTTCGAGAGACGCGATGACCGCTACCTGTCGTGCTTAGACGTTGGAGGAGAGAACAGATCCTATAAGAATAAAAATGTTTTTTTTATTATTGTTATAACAGTCATCAAGCATTCCAATTTCATTTTATTTATAAGTACTGAGTCAATATATAGTATATAAGCTAAGACTGTCAAAATTAAAACATTTTAGTGTTTGGATAATTATGTTGCCACATATTAATCCACTTAATATGGCAAAATATTTTTAATAGGACAGTCTTGTGCCGTCATTCGTGGATATAGAGGAGGAGACCTGATTTTAAAATCCATCTCAAACAACAAATATTCTTTTATGTATTTATTTTCATACTTTGAGTATTTAGAGATTTAAAATCATTTTACTTCTTAACCTTTTTTAAATTATGTTTTTCCTCTTTGAAAAACATAAAAACTCCTTTAGTTCAATATACAAAAAGTTATACATTTTCCAAGAGTGAAGATTTTAGTTTTCACTTGTTTAAAGCTTATTCAGGTATTTTTGAGGATCAAAATTTGTGAACAGTAGGAAATACATTTTCTCATAAAACGTTGGATTTTTAGGGTATACAAAACCTTAACTTATTCGATTTGGTTTTAATATATTTGCAAAAAAAATCACTTGACTT